>JACXGK010006381.1:0-28855 GCA_016801125.1 Novumbra hubbsi
ACCGTAATATCTCTCGCCCTATCTCTGTCTATCTTACAATAGTTAGCTGTAACCTTCGTTTATCTATACACTCTCCATATGACAAAATATATTTTTTAAAGATGGTCCTGATTCTAGTTTCCTTTCAACATATTCAGGCAGAATAGTGCAAATAAATGCAACAATTTCCCTTTCACACGTCTGAGTGGAACAGCAGGTGTGATGGGGCACATGTCTGCACGGCTGCGAGTAGGAGAGGAAAGCGGAGAAGCAAAACAAAAAAAATTGTTGCTAATTTCACAAGTTTTGTGTTTGTCAGGTGAAATTCTGAGCGTCTGTTCCTCCTCTGCAGGCGTATCTATGGTGATAATTGAGCTTGGATAAAACCGAGGGCAGTAGAACATATTGGTAAAATATTGGTAACATATTGGTAACAGAATGTGTCAATACATTTTTCTAATGCCAGTGACGTGCCACAGCGTTTTAAGACAGGTCTGTATGACAGTAATACATGCCCAGCAGTCATACAGCTGTAGTTTCAGTCTACCTATCTGATTACAGGCGGTGAGAAAGTGCAGCTCCATTTCCACCTTATATTATGGGCCGTGTGGGCATAGTCGGTCTTCTCTAGAGAGCCAGTAATGCCTAAGCCATGCTCCATGAGTCAGTCAATAGACAATTATGACAAGTTTATTCTCTTTTTAGGTTAGAATTAGATTTTGATGGATTCTTTGCTTTGAAAGCTTTGAAAATTGCATTCATTTCAATGTGTGTGACCTCTTTGGTGTGATGGGGGGCCTTCATAGCCTACTTTACCTTTTAGGTCCCTTGTAGAAGAAAGGTGTAGTTATGTGTGAATGTTAGGCGTTGTTCTACTGGCCAGTGTGATGTTACACATTTATTCAACTCACTGTTATATGGATAGTTCCATTTCGCCAAGCTCTGTTATTATGTGACATCAAGGCCTTGTTTGATCATGTTGCATGTCTCCTCATTTATTTGTTTGTTGATAATAATCTGCACCTGTGACTATAAGACGTGATTGTAAATATAGGGACCTGTGACTATAAGATGTTATTGTAGATATAGGGACCTGTGACTATAAGACGTGATTGTAAATATAGGGACCTGTGACTATAAGATGTTATTGTAGATATAGGGACCTGTGACTATAAGACGTGATTGTAGATATAGGGTCCTGTGACTATAAGACGTGATTGTAGATATAGAGACCTGTGATTATAAGACGTGATTGTAGATACAGGGTCCTGTGACTATAAGACGTGATTGTAGATGTAAAGACCTGTGACTATAAGACGTGATTGTAGATCAAGTTAAAGACGTTTAACTTGTAATGAAGTCTTCCGTATGTTCCAGCAGAGACGTGGATGGTAGTGACTTGGAGAGTCTGTGTGAATGTGTTGGTGTGTGCGTGTCCATGCGTGTGTGTGTGTCAACTCATGTCTGACAACGCTGGTATCCTCGGGCATCGATGCCAGCCGGTCCCGTCACACCTTACTGCCTTCAGAGATGCCCTCCGGGGGTATGCGTTCATATATGTGTGTGTGTAACAGTCTGTCAACCCAGGAGAATCGACAGGTCAGGATCGGTGCCAAGAAATGCCTGTGTGAGGGTGAGGTGTGTACGTTGCACACACACACACACACACAATCCCAGTCTCGGTCACATTCACGGATGAGATACATGTGTGTGTGTGACAGCTCGACCCAGTATCAGTATACATACCTGAATGTCTACTATATCCATTCAACCTGTGTGTGTGTGTGTGTGTGGTATATGAGTGTGTGTGTTGGGGGAACATGTTGGGGAGGTAGAGAACAATGTGCTCATACATGTACTAACGGTCACATGCCTGCCCATCCAGCACACACACACACACACACACACTCCCTGGCGTTATAAAGGCCATTAACAGCTCCATTCTACAGCAGAATGTAAATGAGTGTCTGTGGCACAAATGGCAGTCCGTTCCCCATTTAGTACCCTACTTCTACACCTAGTTCACTATTTAGTCCAATCAACCGGGCACACACTTCCCTTTAGGGATTAGGGGGTCATTGGGGAGGTTGTTATTACCAGGGAACCGCTCTGCTCAGCACACAGGCAGACAGCAGGAAGAGACGGCAATAACCTCACTCATGAATATTCATGTTAAATTAGTTAATTAAGTTAATTATTCTGACGAATATTCATTTGTCTTTCCCAAGGACATTTCTGCACTGATTTTAACATGTTTTTATCGTTAGTCACGCTATGGGCTATTTAAAATCATTTAGGTTCACGGTTAGATAAACTAGCGGTGATAGACAGACAGAACAGGCAGATAGACAGTAAGAACAAGCAGATAGACAGACCAGACTGGCAGATAGACAAACAGAAAAGGCCAACAGACAGATAAACGGATAGGACAGACAGAAAGACAGATAGGACAGACAGATAGACAGATAGGACAGGCAGATAGACAGATAGGACAGGCAGATAGACAGATAGGACAGACAGCATGACAGATAGGACAGGCAGATAGACAGATAGGACAGGCAGATAGACAGATAGACAAGGCAGGAAGGTTCAGGAAGGAGAAACATTTACTGCAGGTATTGATATACTTAATACAGTTCTGGAGAATACCTTTTCTACACTTCTGTTAATACAGTTCTGACGGATTACATATTCTAAGGTTCTATTCATACCGTCCCTTCTGAAAATTTTGTAAAGAAGCATTCTTCGCTTAAACCTAATTGCTCCTGAAAGATGTCAACATGACATGTCAAACTAATTTCTGAAATGAATTTATTATAATCATTGTTAGGCTTCACAACGTTAATTATTTAGATCAAGTGTTTTTATTTAAAATAATAAAATAAAATTCGGAAACACCCGTGACCACACAATTCAAAACCTGAAAATCCTGTGATCACACAATTCAAATCCGGAAAATCCTGTGATCACATGTTTATAATCCTTTAATGTTTGTGTCCTTTTGCATGTGACAGATGTGAATGTTTAATTACCGATATTCTTCTTTTAGTGTCGTTTTTGTACACATTTATTATTAGAATACTAGCATTTTTTGTGTGGCTGTGAATTTGGGGAGGAGATAGAGAGAGAGAATGATAAGAGTGGGAGAAGAGAGAATAGGAGGATTGGGAGAGGAGATAGGGGGAGAAGAGTAGGAGAGGAGAGAGTAGGAGAAGAGTGGGAGAGGAGAGAGTAGGAGAAGAGTAGGAGAGGAGAGAATAGGAGAAGAGTGGGAGAGGAGAGAGAAGGAGAAGAGTAGGAGAGAGTAGGAGAAGAGTGGGAGAGGAGAGAGTAGGAGAAGAGTAGGAGAGGAGAGAGTATGAGAAGAGTAGGAGAGGAGAGAGTAGGAGAAGAGTAGGAGAGAGTAGGAGAAGAGTGGGAGAGGAGAGAGTAGGAGAAGAGTGGGAAAGAGTGGAGTGACTATTAAATGAGAACATATTGATGAATTTACTTCGTATCTAACACCCTCTAGTTTTTGTAGTACAGAAATAACAGCTGTGTAATTTGAGTTAATTAAATCTGTTGTCTTCATCTTGTCTGTTGATCCCAACATTTCTATCATTAAAACAGGAGAGACGGACAGACACACTTATAGTTCTAGATTTAGCTTCAGATGTGTTTCCTGGACGATATTTGTGCAAATGACTCATTGCTGTTCTCAGGGTTGGAGCTGTTCTAAGGCCCGACACATCGCAAAGTTTTAGGATGCAGCACTTAGCTATTGTTTATTACCAAAACACCACAAACCCCCGAGAAACCAGTCAGAACAGAACGAGATGGTGATTCAATCGCGCCCGGTTTCTCACCAAGCTTTTCAGCCAATTGGCATTCAGGATCGAAGCAAACGGGTTTATACTGATTTGTAGAAGTCGTCAGGAATGAACCCTGCCTCTACCATACCATCATGCCACAACCCTTCTTACGTGGGGAAATTGTATCATTAGGTCTGGGGGAGTTAACGCGTTAATATTTGCGATTCATTTTGAACGTTTAAAAAAGGTTAAAATAAGTAATTAACGCATCAACCTTTTTGTGTGAATCACAAACAATATAGCCTCGGGTTTAACCACTTACTGTTGTAAAAGCTATTGTGAGCAGTCACACAATAGATGGGATGTTCGGATCTACTGACTAGGATCTTTGAATCTCGTTCAGCAAAATTAAGATTATATTTTTTTCCGGTGGGCTGTGAGTCTATTGCAAACAGTTATCATAGTCCGAACGTAGAACATAAAGCATCTATTAAATCCAGAAATTAAAAGTTTGACTGGGTCTGCAATGAAGTCGTTCTTCATTTTTGTCACGTTACAGGTGCATACTGTAGCACTATGAAAATGAGCTAATTGACCTCAAATTGAACGTAAAAATATAAAAACGTAACTGAAATATGTTTTAACTAAAAAAATCTAAATCAAGATTTACAACAACATTTTTATCGTAAGCAAATACGAAATTCAATCGTATGAAAAAATTGCTTAAAATGTGGTATAAGTGTATACAGTGCCGGACCTCGCCTTTTGCGGGCCCTAAGTAAGATTTGTGGTCCGACGCTCACTAGCAGTCTGGGGCCCTCTGGCAGTCTGGTGCCCTTAACAACCGTTTATTTGCTTATGCCTAGGGCCGGCCCTGAGTGTATGCTTGAATTGATTTTCACGTTCAATCTTAACATTTCTAATGTAAGCATGTTTAGAAAAAAAGTAACACAAGGTTCACTGCTGGTTCTTATAACCAAAACTGTGTGTAGTTTGTAAATTCCAAATATGCATGATTTGATCCAAGAACATGACTATAGTGCTGTCCCATTCCTATTCACAGCAAGTGATTGCAGCCTCTGGCACTGTGAGGGTTCAGGGCTTAGGGGGGACATGGGGATGGGGCCCTTAAAGCTTTGTTGTTTATAATGTTGCTGCATATAATTGATGGGAATTACTACTTTGTTGTATTTTTCTACAGTTCACAAGATGCCATAATATGTTAAAATATACTTCATTTTGTTTATTGCTTTGTTTTAGGGATTCTACCACATGTAAAAAAAATTCGATCAATCGCGATTAATCACAGCAAATTGTGCGATTAATTTGCAATTTTTTTTAATCAATTCCCCGCCCTACTCATAATATAAATATGACCAGTGACCTTGATTGGAGGCTGTTCTGACGTGTTATCCCTTTATCTAATGGAGCACAATGCTAACAGCTGATGATTAACAGGTACGTTCTCCAAACCACTGGAAGGGCATTTAATTTGATTATGCTGAGTGCTCAATGAAATGCCATCTATTGTAATGCAGTCTGCTTTTAGTCCTGTTCATGCTCTATGCCGAGAGGAGGAACTCCTGTGTGTCTGTTTTAATGACGGTGATGACACTTTTAATGGATTCACACAGAGTTCAGATGCATTTCCTATTCATATTAAAGCCTACTTTAATAGCAAGTGTGTAGATAAAAGACAGACATTTTTAACCATTCTCTGTGACTCCCATATGGTTGCTGAGATTACCATTACTGATAATGGGAACTAAGAACATAGCCTCAATTAAACAGAGGGTTGGGATAGCCTGAAGAGAAGAGGAGAAGAGGAGAGGAGTGGGAGGTGAGAAGGGAGGAGGAGAGAAGAGAGCAGGAGAGAGGAGAGAAAAGAGGAGAGGAGAAGGGAGCATGAAAGAAGGGGGGAGGAGAGGAGATGGAGGAGATGAGGAGATGGGGGAGGAGAGGAGATGGAGAGTAGGAGATGAGGAGATGTGGGAGGAGAGGAGATGGGGGATAGGTGCATGGGTATAAAGAGAGGAAGTACTGTTCTAACTGCGTTCAAAAACAACAACAGCTGCTTAGCTGCAAGCGATGAACAGGACAGAATAACAACAAAAATAAAAACAACATAAACAAAACATCAAAGAATTCAACAAGGAAAAGACAAAGGTGGTTGTCTTGATGATCAGGTCCAATAGAAAAACTTTAAATAAAAGTTACACCATTGAAGCTTTAACTTGGAGTTTGGCTACAATGGTAATACTGAAGTATCACCTAAGTAGTCCAGAGTTCTCGTTCTCTCTCTGTATTGCTTCCATCTAGTGGACCAAACACACACTGCAGAACTAAAATATAACAACACATCAAAATATATACTACAGTTTCACATACTGTTTATACAATCTGCGGGTGCAATTCTAAAATACACAAAAAACATAGTAAATAGAGTATGGGTCATTTGTAATCTTTGAATATTGAAATATCTCAACTTCCCAGCTCTGACTGCTATCACACCTGAGTACAAGACAATGTTTATGGTTGTAATCTAGAGAACAAGATCAACCAACGCTGGGTTCAGAACATGCAGAAAGGGCATCTGTTCAGGCAGAGACAACCCCATTGGACAACCCAATTGGACAACCCCACTGGACAACCCCCTTGGACAACCCCCTTGGGGCCTCAAAGGGACCATTTGTTGCACCTTCGCTATGTGACACAGACAAATAATTGTGTATAAGTCAAATGTTTGCTTTCCTTTCCCTTTGTCCTGATTCAAAAGATGTTACAACAAAGACAAGTTGTTTACTAATTATCAGTTCTCCCATTGGTTTAAGGATCTGGATTCTAATTACGGACATTCTCTGCAAGTCACGCGGAGCAGTAGACTATGATCTTATTGGCAGAACAAATAGCAATATCAGGACGCAACCGGAATGGCTTTTTGCTCAGATAGTTTTAACTTTAAAAAAGGAGGGTTTAGAGAGGGGATCTACATTATTTTATTATCCATTTAAAAATGTCAATGGTCAGGAAACCCTAACAGATATATCATGTTATATAATGAACACATTCCTTCACTTCCCAACGACACTTCCCTTTCCTTGAAAAGCAAAGTTCTGTGGATTCAATGTAATATAGACAGTGAGACGATCATCACACCAATGGTTTGGCACGTAGTCAAACAAACTCTCTTTGCGCAATCTTCAGTACCTCTCTCTCTCTTACATTATGTGGTTCTGTATTTCCTCTTTAGAATGCTGTTCTGTCTTGTTTCATATCCTGATGTAAACCCTAGTCCTTTTCTGAAGTAATTTAGAGTAAGAAGCTGCTTCCTGACTCGGAAAATGGTTGCATCAGACACTGTGTTTACAGTAATCAAAAAGCAATTATACATTTCAGTTGGACTTCCAGAATATAGTCTGTTCACAGACAAGAGTCATTATTATTTCTCATGATATAGTATCAATGCAGTAGTACATGGGTCCATTGTTACACAGATCAGAGTCAGACTGATTGAGGTACTTCCCTAAATGTGTCAATAGTCTGATTTAAGTCTAGGCTTTGAAGTGTTACAGGAAGCTCTAATGAGAACAATATTTATTTTTCTATTGAAGATGACATGTAATTAATAATTCAACAACGTATGGGTTTAACATGACTTTCACATTCTGTATAAATACTTTTACCAAAAGTCAATTTTAATGTCCACTGCGAACCAATAAGAGGATGGGGAAGGTCACTCTGCCAAATGCAAACGAGCCAGAATGCTCATTCCTGCAGTGTTCTCAGCTGTATCCATGTTGCTGTACTTTTCCTTCCAACAGATGGACGCATCACCCCAGGTCTGATCGGTGGGAGTATAATGTCTGACAGACTCTCCCCTCCCGCCCCTCCCACCCCACCCTGACCCTCCCCTACTGTCCCACAATGCACCAGAGACCTGAGGTGTCGGCCGAGGGAGGGGGACAGCAGATAGAGGACAGGGTTGACACAGCAGTGGGCGTAGGCCAAAATGTGACATACAACGTAGGACACATGCAACCCCTCAATGAAATCACAGTCCTCCTCTGATTCATACACGGCGCTGAGGAGGAGGACGAGGCTGTACGGACCCCAGCAGATTAAGAACGCCACAACAAAGAAAAACACCACTAATATGGTCCGACGTGGTCTCCGGGAGGTAGTTACAATGACTTTCCTGAGGACGGCGCTGTAGCAGAGTATGATGATGATCAGAGGTAAGAGGAAAAGCAGGGACACCTGCAGGTAGTTGTAAAAACTCTAGGAGAAACAGAGAGAAAGGGTTCACTACATTACCCTCTCTGTTTGGGTTCACTACATTACCCTCTCTGTTTGGGTTCACTACATTGCCCTCTCTGTTTGGGTTCACTACATTACCCTCTCTGTTTGGGTTCAATACATTACCCTCTCTGTTTGGGTTCACTTCATTACCCTCTCTGTTGGGGTTCACTTTATTACCCTTTCTGTTTGGGTTCACTACATTACCCTCTCTGTTTGGGTTTACTTCATTACCCTCTCTGTTTGGGTACCTTTCATTACCCTCTCTGTTTGGGTTTACTTCATTACCCTCTCTGTTTGGGTTCATTTCATTACCCTCTCTGTTTGGGTAAGGGTTCACTTCATTACCCTCTCTGTTTGGGTTAGGGTTCACTTCATAACCCTCTCAGATTGCTAAAGCAGGTCTGGTACCTTTCGATAACTCACATCCCATGTCACAAGAAACATTGTTAGGATAGAAGCTAAATTATAAATTGCTTGGTCAGTAAATAGTGAGACGACAGTTCTGATTGGTACAACATTACTGTAACCCACCTCCTCTCCTTGAAGACTGTGTGAGGTCTCACAGGTGTAGATTTCGGACGAATTTTGCATTTTCAATGCCTGGGAGGATATGACATCACGGATGGAGAAGAGCAGGCTGATGACCCAGGATGCCGTGCAGGCTGCCAGAGCGAACCTCCGCCTCCGTTTGGGAGCTACGTTCCAGCTGTAGACCACCACTGTCATGAAGCGGTCCAAGGTCAGGCTAGTCAGAAGCATTACACTGCTGTAAATACCGGTGAAGTAAAGCCCGGTAATCAGTTTACAGGCCTGGGGGTCAGAGGGCAAAACTTAGGGATCATGTGTTTGGGCTAGGGGTATGACCAGCGGAAAGGGTCAGGGCTTGTGTTATGAGATCATACCCACCACGTTACCAAACAGCCAATCGGAGAGTTTATAGACAGCCCAGAAGGGCAGGGTCAGGGTAAAGAGAAGGTCAGCGGTTAACAGGTTCAGGATAAACAGGTTGATTACCCTCCTCCGTTCCTCATAACGACACAAGACAACCAGAATCAGCCCGTTACCTAGACAACACAGAAACCAGAGAATAAACCCAGATGACATAAAAACCAGAGAGTACACCCAGGTGACACAGAAACAAAGAGTACATCCAGATGACACAGAAACAGAGAGTACACAAAGGTGACACAGAAACCAGAGAGTATATCCAGATGACACAGAAACAGAGAGTACACCCAGGTGACACAGAAACTAGAGAGTACATCCAGATGACACAGAAACCAGAGAGTACACCCAGATGACACAGAAAACAGAGAGTACATCCAGATGACACAGAAACCAGAGAGTACACCAAGATGACACAGAAAAAGAGAATACACCCAGGTGACACAGAAAACAGAGAGTACATCCAGATGACACAGAAACCAGAGAGTACACCAAGATGACACAGAAAAAGAGAGTACACCCAGGTGACACAGAAACCAGAGAGTACACCCAGATGACAAGAAACCGCTCAACTATCTAATATACTAATTACTTATGTACGCACTGACACTTTTGTCATAGAAATTAAAATAAACAGTGAAATTACATTTTAAAATTGCAGATGCCTTTATCCCACACTATGTCAACAATTAACAGTAAAAATAAATAATTATAATAATACATTCTGTTTCACATTACATTTTCAAGAAACACCAACATTTTCAAGAAACACCAACACAAACAGCAGAAATGAAAATGAAAACCTTTTCTAATGAAGATGAGGTCATTCTTGCTCAACTTTCCACAAAACTATTCAGATGTTGTATTTTAATACACGTTCTGACTAGCCCATTGACCCACTGATAACGTGTTGAATAAAGCCCATTGACCCACTGATAACGTGTTGAATAAAGCCCATTAACCCACTGATGTGGACAATGTGCTAAATAAAGCCCATTACCTCGTTGATGTGGACAATGTGTTTAATGAAGCCCATTACCTCGTTGATGTGGACAATGTGTTAAATAAAGCCCATTACCTCACTGATGTGGACAATGTGTTAAATGAAGCCCATTACCTCGTTGATGTGGACAATGTGTTAAATGAAGCCATTACCTCGCTGATGTGGACAACGTGTTAAATGAAGCTCATTACCTCGTTGATGTGGACAACGTGTTAAATGAAGCCCATTACCTCGTTGATGTGGACAATGTGTTAAATAAAGCCCATTACCCCGCTGATCAGGACACATATTTCCACTCTCTTAAATCAGAACAGGACCTAATCTCTCAGACATTATGACATCTAACCTGTAGTGTTGCGGTTGCTGAGGTTGACTTCAATGAAACATGCATTTTGCTGACCACCATTTTGTGTTTACCTGTGACACTGAGAAGGAAGATAACCAGGAAGGCGGCAGCAGTGACAAACTCCAAACCTTCCATGAACTCACACAGCTCGACCAACCCTTCCACATCATAGTCTCCCTCATTCAAGGGGGGTTCCAAGGATCCACTTTGGTTCATCTCTGTTCTGTTTAAAACATGCACATCCTAAAAACTGTGTAAAACTCCTCTGTGCGGCACCATACCACTCAACCGCAGAGACACAAATGAGCCATTCCACAGATTAACAAGTGAGCCATACTACAGATTAACAAGGACACAAGTGAGCCATACTACAGATTAACAAGGACACAAATGAGCCATACCACAGATTAACAAGTGAGCCATACTACAGATTAACAAGGACACAAGTGAGCCATACTACAGATTAACAAGGACACAAATGAGCCATACCACAGATTAACAAATGAGCCATACTACAGATTAACAAGGACACAAGTGAGCCATACCACAGATTTAGATACACAAGGGAGCCATACTACAGTTTTACAGAGAAACAAGTAAGCCATACTACTGCTGTGTTAAAAGGTATTTCAACTGCATTTCTAGCATGTCTTGTACAGTATGGAAACAAAATGAAGATCACCTTACCGTGTGCCCTAGAGTTTAAATCGTTGGGATAATGTTTATATCATCCTACCAGTCAGATCGTTGGGATAATGTTTATATCATCCTACCAGTCAGATCGTTGGGATAATGGAATGAGTGACCAAGTAGACAGCGCAATTGAGCACACTTCCTCTTTTAAATGTACTTTCACATTTCATAGGATTATGATAGCAGTAGATGCTTGAGATTTGTCCATACATTCAGACACAAGAATATTCACACAAACAAGCCTGGTCATTTACACCCTGTCCTGTTGAGGGGTTGTTGGTGTGATTTTCAACCTATTAAGCCTGTTTGTCCAGTATTTTCCCTTGACTTAGACACGTATTAAAGCCTCTCCCTTCTGCCTGCATTTTTAATTCATTCAGTGAATAAATGTGGTGAGAAAACAAAACCTTCAATGGTGGAATAGCAAAAAATGGACAGTAGAAAATATGGCCATGTTTAGTAGCAGCAAGTCCACACACAATGCAACAAGAACTCCCTGGATTGAGTACTACAAGAGCTCCCAGGATTGAGTACTACAAGAGCTCCCAGGATTGAGTACTACAAGAGCTCCCAGGATTGAGTACTACAAGAGCTCACAGGATTGAGTACTACAAGAACTCACAGAAGAGAGAACTATTACAGCAAATTTGACAGAGACCCCGTCTCATTACACAAAAGTTTATTTGTACAAGCAAGCAAAGCGATGTATTTTAGTTCCAAACCAATACACTGAGGAACAACTCAACAACTTCCCATTACTTGGATAACATCCTCACACAAGAAAACCAGTTGTTAGTGAGGCTTATTGAAAAGGAATAAAAAGTCTTCAATTTGCTAGGAAGCGTAAAGATTAGACTCTGGTGCAATGAAGAAAGGTCATTTGGTCTGATGATTCCAGATGTACCCTTTTCCTGAATGACCAGGTTATCTAGTCAATAGATTTTGTTCTTCGCTGATGGCACAGGCTTTCTTGGAAACCGTGCAGGAGTAGTTTGGGGAGCATGATGAATCATTTTTACCCAGAAATGGGCCACCTCAGAGTCCTGGAAGGAAGTTAACTGCTGAAAGCAAGTTTGAAGATGTGGGTTTTGAGGACCTGCTTGAAGATGTGGGTTTTGCTCGATTCCAAGGGTCAAAATATGCATGTACATTTAATTTTATATAAGTTTACAATACTTTCTAAAATCAGTGCAATTATTTTCTCTGCTATTATGGGGAATGGTGGTAGATTGATAAGGAAATAAATGTGAAAAAAGCCGAATGCGCTGAACATTGATTCTAAATTAGATAAAGTGGGAGACTCGCAAGGGAACCAGTTCCCATTTAAATGACAATAACATTACTCAGAAATGTGGAGAATGCAATCTTTATCCACCAATGTTAGAACACAAATAAGATGCTGAAGGACTGAATGGCACAGGTTAATATAAAGGGAAATATCTAGTGTACAGAAAATGTAACATTGGGTTGTGAAAATTGTAGAAATGACGAGAGACTCGAGTGATATGGAACGCCTGTCCCCGTAGCTCAGATCGATGATCTGGTTCTGGTTCTGGTTCTGGTGTTTAATGTGAGAACTCGGCAGCACTAGACTGGGAGGTGAGTCTGCTGCTTCTGAACAGGACACTGCTGTTGTGGTTCCTCACCATGGTGACGCCATGACAACATCCCTTCAGCAGCCTCTTCAGGTGGTTCCGGAACTTCATCCCGATAAAAACGTACAGCAGAGGATTGAGGCAACATTGGGAGAACGCCATCAGTCTGCTCACATAGAAGCAGTAGTCCAACACGAGGCTGACTTTACATTCAAACTCTAGAGTCCGCAGGAAGATGACCACGTTGAAAGGCGCCCAGCCCACAAAGAACACCACCACCAGCCCTAAGATCAGCCGGACGGTCTTCTGGCTCCTCCTGTCCCCCCCGCTGCTCTGGCGAAAGATCACGGGCCGTTTGCGTCGCTGCAGCCTGAACAAGATCTGGCTGTAACAGAACAGGAACACCAGGAGCATCAACAGAAACAGGAGGTTCTGCTGGTAGATCCCCGCTTTCCTCCAGAAGATATCTTCCACTTCACAGTACTGAGAGTTCCGCGGCTCACCGCCAGGTTCTGCAGGCTCACTGGGGCTGTCGATCACCTTAGTGAAGATGACTGCAGGTGTGGCAGCTAAAAAACTGACAGTCCAGACAACCAACGAGATGATCAGACTCCAGCTGCCCTGAGAGTGGGAGGGGCCAGACACCAGGTGAGACAGGGGGAAGACCACGGCCAGGTAGCGATGCAGCGTCATCAGGATCAGGAAGAAGCCACTGCTGTAGTAGCCCGCGTAGAACAGGAAGCTGACGGCTTTGCAGGTGATGTCACCGTAGCTCCAGCCAATCAGGTGGTAGGAGACCCAGAAAGGCAAACCACAGGTGAACAGAAGCTCTGAGACGGCGAGGTTCAGCATGAACGCGTTGGTCAGGGCTCGCAGGCGCTCGTACCTAAAAGACACACACAACGCCGGCTTAACACCGCAGAACTCAACGTGGTCTGTTACCGGAGGAACTGAACATGACACGCGTTTAGACTTTACACAGGTGGAGGAATTCCGCACATTTGTCTTTTGACCAATCACACCACATCTTTTACAAGTCAGACAGTCAACATTGATATAATTCCAATGCCCTCTTTTTTATTTTTAAATCGTGCACACACACACAAACACACACACAAACACATTTAAGTTCCCATGAAAAAAAGCGTTTCACACCATCAGGGTCCATGTTTCCCCCAGGAAATCTAATTGGTGCAATCCGCTTTGACATGCAGATTTAGGTTTATTTAAGTGTGGTATACCTCTTTATTTTTCTATGAAACTTTATTAGGAACCTAAATCTATCCAGCCTAATTGTGTCCTTCAATACAGCTTTGATTAAGAATGTTTTACCTAACAGAAGACTTCAATAGTTTCAATAAGTTAGCACTGTCTGTGAGATTACCCATTTTGCATAGTTATTGAGAAAACAATTTCATGATGCATAAAGCAATCCTAGACGTACAAGTTAACCATTACTGTAAAATACTTGACTGGTTGACTGTTCCAGTTTTGTTCTGACAGCACTGCATTCTGGGGAATCCTCAATTCTGCAGATATTCAGCATAGACATCATGTATAGTTTTATATAGGAAGCAATACACCAATGGTAGAGGAATATCAATCTCATCCTCCCCAACATGATTCTATATTGTGTATTGGTCATGCTTTTTATAGTCAGTTGGTACAGTTACATTTTACGGTTGATTTAAATATCATTTATCCAATTATTATTTTTGATAGATTGCTGACTGGGTGATTTATCGTATTCAACAATTTTTTGGGTTTGGGCAGTGCCGTAAATAGATAATTAAATTAATATATAATTCTGCATAATAATGCATTTACATTTAAAAACAGAATACGGTGCAATATATATTATGCACATATTTTATGTAAATCTTCTTATTTTGCATTGCAACATTGTACATGATGCCCCTCTAAATTAAGGCAAATAAAAAATATGATCAATCGATTGTAGCATTATGATATAGAAAGATCAGTGTGTCATCCCCAGAAATGATCTACTGTACACATGATTTGGATTGGTTGTGATATTTTTCAGGCAAGGTCACTTATTGCCTATTTGACCTTACCAAGATGGGGCCACAGTGTCCCTGGACCTTCCTGTCTCAGCCCCAGGTTTTATGCTGCTATGTTCATGTAACGGAGGGTAGGGTCAGGTCTTATTTTACAATGTAAATCTACGAAATGCGCTCCCTTCATTTTCCTCGTCAACCGCTCCGTTCAAACTTGGGACAACATGAGGTCTTGCACGCAGTCCACATGCTTTTATTAACTAGTTGTTTTCAAAATATTCACCTGGCAAAGCCAGAGGTGGCCTGGTCACCTCTCCGAGCCTTGTACCTCTCTGTGTTTCTTCCTAAATTATTGTCCCCTTTAGAAACCTTTTTTAGCCACTGTGCATCAACACTGTTGTTACTTGTTCCCTGTGGTGTCAGGCTGGGTGTTTTGTAAAAACTATTTGTGACCCCTGATGATATAAAAGTTAATTTGATAGATTGATTGATTGACCTTTTGAGAATAGTTGTTTGCAGAGGAATATGTGAATGGTAGTGGTCTTTGGTATGAGAGACTCATCATCACAGTCAAACGGTCGTAATACCACATACCTGGTCAGAACCACCAGCACCAGCAGATTACCCAGAAGGCTTAGCACAATGATCACGGGTAAGACCGCAGGCATGACAACCGCACCCAACCTCTGCACATCTGTCTTCTCACAGAATTCACCCAGGTCATAATGTAAATCGGTAGTTTGGTCAGTAGGGAAGGTTGTGTCTGAGGCAGTGATAGTTGCGTAGTCTGTGGTACTTGAGTCAAATTCCTCTTCACTGGTACCCTGGGGGGACAACTAAGAATTAAAAAGTATTCAGTCATTAAGATTCCTATAAGATACAATGGTTTAATACTGTACACATCAGTAAAGGATTAGAACTGTTGATTTAGCTCAGTATAAATAATCAGTTAGTGTGATATGTGGCCATTATACTAAAGCTAATAGATCTTTGACTGGAAGCATTGTGGACTGCTTGAATACAAAGCATAGATATGGCATATTGACAATCACCAGAAATTCTTCAGATGTATTATTGCTATAATTAAACGATTATCAACACAGCCAGTTTAGGTATGTGATGTCATTGCCATGATATATTGTCTCAACACACCATGACGGGATATAATTAGTAACCACCCTGATTAATCTCCCTAATCGGACATAAGAAGATAATTCAGTAGTCAGATACAAAACAAGATTTCTCCTCTTACCTCCATGACTACATTAACATCTCAATCGTCTCGGTATGTCTTCACTATAAATGTGCTTTCAGCACCGGGACCTTATATGAAGCCTAACTCCAAACTTAAGGGGTGGAGGATAGTGTGTGTCCCAAATGACACCCTATTGTCTATACGTTGCACAACTTGAAGTTTCTTCAGAAATCTCTGGTTAAAATGAATGCACTACTATTAGTATAGTACGCGAAGTTGGACACACCTGTGGAGATCTGAAAACAAACTGTGGGTATCGGTTCTGTATAGAAACAACAGGTCCCAAATGGCACCTGTTTTCCTTTATATTGCACTACTTTTGATCAGTTTCTGAGCACAATGGGAAGAATTGGGTGCCGTTTGGGATGCAGATCTAAAATCACATGTCTTGACCAACAGGAGGAATTGGGAAAGGGTACTGTCACCAAATACAAGAAGACGACATATCTTGTCTAACCCTTGTTGGTTTTTGTTAACCTTTATTGTGCCTGGGCTAGTTCTCCTCCATAACTCTACGTTCTCCTCCTTAAATCTAAGAAATGCACTCTGTAACAACTCTCCTTGTCTCCTGTTGCGGTTCAATTTAGAAGGACGTGAAGTCTCGACCTACACCTGTGGAGTACCAGGCCCAGAAGACCTTGTCCCGAGCCCTCCTGGTTTTGCTGCAGAACAAGCAGATACCTGACGATTCCTGCTGCAACTCTGCTGACCCCCCCTCCCAACTTAGACGATCCTGACGATTCCGGCTGCCACCAGGCTGAACCCCTGATCAACCCACCCTGGACTGTTCCCGTCCTGCCAATCTGATCATGCTTGTCACCTAGATCAGGCATTTTAGACACTGGACACAGCTCATGTGAATTTATTAATTATTAACCTTATTCTTTAACATCACCCTGCACAGCCACAAGAGGTATGGCCACCCCTTTGAGCCAGGTTCCTCTCAAGGTTTCTTCCTACAATCTGGCCCCCATAGGGAGTTTTTCCTAGCCACCGTGCTTCAATCCTATTGTTGCGTGCTCACTGGGGTTTTAGGCTGGGTGTTTTTGTAAAAGCACTTTGTGACAACTCCTGTTGTAAAAAGGGCTTTATAAATAAATGTGATTGATTTATTTTTCTTGATAAATCAACTGAGACCAAGGTCTCTAATGTGCTTAATGTTTTCATTGGGTGATAGGTCTGGATGGTCCAGTTGAGCACATAGGCCTTCCCTGAAAAAGTTGTTGTCTTGATGGAAGCTTATGTTGTCCAAAACCGGTATATATTGTTCAGCATTAATGGTGCCTTCACAGAAATCCAAGTCACCCCTGCCATGTTCCCTAATGCACCCCCATACCATCACGGATGCTGGCTTTAGAATTGTGCGCTGATAACAAGCCAGCTGGTCTCTTTCATCTTTAGTACGCCGCGACCATGGTTCTAAAAAATCATTTAAAATGTGTATTTGTCCGACCATAGGATCATTTTCTACTTTGCCTCAGTCCATCTTATATGAGCTTGGGCCCAGAGAAGGTGGCATCATTTATGGATCTTGTATATGCATCGATTCGTCTTTGCCTGGTAGAGTTTTAACTAGCATTTGTGGATGCAGAGACGTGTTGTGTTCACAGACACAGATGGTTTTTGGAAGTGTTCCTGAGCTCATGCAGTGATTTCAACTACATAATCATATCTGTTATTAATGCAGTGCCGTCTGATGGCCAGCAGATCAAGGCCATCCGATATTGGTTTTCAGCCTTGTCCCATTTGTCAACATTTGATGTTGTTGTCTTTTTATTATTTTCTAGATTTAAATCATTTGCACATTTGTGCATTCTGTTTTTATTTACATTTTAGGAAATAGGAAAGTACATTTAGTACCAACCTACGGACCATAATTGATCCCTGTGACATTTGGAAATCAGACTGCAGGTGTTTAACAACTTGTTAAAGAGAGGGAGCTGTGTTGTATAATATTGTTTTATCAGCATAAAAATAAAACAATTTCCTGTTGAACAGTTTTTTCAATTAAAAGAAAACATACATCCTTTTTATTGTATTTCTTCTTTCCAAATTCAAAAAAGATGGCCAAAACAAAAGGCACAGCAAAACCAGAACTGATGTACAGCTAAGAAACTGACCCAAACAATGAACCACAAAACTACCAAACAGAAGGGCAACTGAAAAATAATCACCAATTAGAGACAACTGGTTGCAGCTGCCTCTAATTGGGGAGAACAAAACTGGCAACGCGGAGATGGCTAGAGGCCCCTCCATTAACAGGTCCTGACTGTGGGCATATAGAGATGCATAGAGGCCCCTCCATTAACAGGTCCTGACTGTGGACACATAGAGATGGCCAGAGACTTCCAGCCAGGACCTGACAGAGGAGGCCCAAAAAAGAACCACTATTAATTTCTACAGCTTTGACCATATCATGTACAACCAGTGTAGTTGCTGTAACGTTTTGGGACTAGGTCTAAAACCAGATTTTCTGAGCAAAAGGAACGTGACATTTTATTTACCACAATTGTTTTTGCAAGGAATAACAAATTCCCCACTGAGCAAAGAGATGGAAATGACAATGGACATTTGTCTTCCTGGTTGAACAGCGGTTGGATAGACCAAATTGTCACAGATTTGGCCATACATGTATTCAAACCTGTCACAAGATTTAGCAGCAAAATAAATGTGGAAGTATTACACGTTGGACCTTTACCACAATTATTTGGATACATTAATTATAGTACTACTTTTTCCTTTTTATCAATAATGCATGCAGATATATTGTATTGGTTTCCATTGTTTGCAAGTTGTGAAACTTTCAATTAATTACTTCATAACTTGTCGCATGACTTCAACATTCCTTTTAATACTCTGCAACCCAACTATGCTGGTTGAAACGACATTGCCCGAGGTTATTGGCTAATAGACATGTCAATCATTTTTAATGCCCCACCTCAATGATAGCAGTTAGTTCGTGTGTGGACTGTCAAGAGCTCTCATTGCAAGTATTTCTACATTTTCTAATTCTACGATTTACGGGAGTCTTCTGTATTAATGGCAGTGGATAAAACCTGAACTTATGTAACTCAATTATGTCTCGTCTGTTTTGCTTACGGACCGAGCGCTTGTCCTTGTAAACGCAGGTGCCGGTTGGACGGCGGCGCATTCAGCTTTGTTTATTTAGCTAGGATAGACGACTCCGGGAGAAATAATTTTAGGTGCTGTATGGGCTGTAGTAGATCGTACATGTCGCTTTGAAACATGAAGTAAAATGTTTTGTCAAGTCCATTTCGTCCGTGAGAAAACCCTGCTGTGTTCTGATGTTGTGATTGAGGCTTGTATATCGGATTGTTAATTCACACATGCCCTTCTGTTGGCTGATATTAAACAACATGATCGGACACGAATGATTCTGCAGTGTTTTACTCCAGCGCCAATAACACATCGCATGTCACAACAACAACAATATTGTGACGTGATCAGGATGGGATTGACGAGATCAGGGTAAAGACCCTATTTATGAACAGTATTGTTTACTGCGGGCATTAGACATATTGATGGATAATCAAGGCTAAGGTCTGTTATTAGTCAGGGCGCAACTGTTTGTGTTAAATGGGCAATATTCCACAAACCCCAGAAGTGTCATGGTTCCATCAACTGGTTGTCAATGTAATTAGGAAGAAAATATTCACATATTTGGCTGTGACTATAACAGGGGGAGCTGAGGCTATACTAGGAGGATCTGTGACTATACCAGGGGGAGCTGAGACTATACCAGGAGGAGCTGAGACTATGACAGGAGGAGCTGAGACTATGACAGGAAAAGCTGAGACTATGACAGGAGGAGCTGAGACTATACTGGGACAAGCTGAGACTATGACAGGAGGAGCTGAGACTATACCAGGAAAAGCTGAGACTATACCAGGAAAAGCTGAGACTATACCAGGAGGAGCAGAGACTATGACAGGATGAGCTGAGGCTATGACAGGAGGAGCTGAGACTATACCAGCAGAAACTGGGACTATGCATTTGTGTTTTTAAACTGGTTTATACTGTAATTTGTAAACAGTTCTAATTTTCCACGTGTTTTTGTTTGTTTAGTTTGCTTCAGACCTCCCCACCCCTCCCCTTTCACCCCTGCCACCAGTGACATCATGTCCAACAACACTTCTGTGGGAGAAAAACAACTCCAGAGAATAATCAGAGATCTACATGGTAATTACCTCATAACTAGTGTAATAAAATATGTTACTACATGGTAACAACCTCAACTGTTATTCAGTCATAATATGTCACTGCATGGTAACTACCTCATAACTGCTATATTGTCTAAATGTTACTGCATGGTAACTACCTCATAACTGCTAAACTGTCTTAATGTTACTGCATGGTAATTACTTCATAACTACTGTAATATCTTAATATGTTTATACATGCTAACTACCATGTAAAATCAAATTTTGCTTAGGGCCCCAAAAAGACTAGAGGTTTGGTTCTGTTTTAGAGACCTAAACGTTTGGTTCTGTTTTGTAGATCTAAAGGTTTGTTTCGGTTTTGTTGACCTAAATGTTTGGTTCTGTTTTGTAGACCTAAAGGTTTGGTTCTGTTTTGTATACCTCAAGGTTTGG
This sequence comes from Novumbra hubbsi, assembly GCA_016801125.1. Taxonomy (NCBI): domain Eukaryota; kingdom Metazoa; phylum Chordata; class Actinopteri; order Esociformes; family Umbridae; genus Novumbra; species Novumbra hubbsi. Next base: position 20,538 of record JACXGK010006381.1, read on the forward strand.
TTTTGTTTTGTATACTTAAAAGTGTGGTTCTGTATATGTAGATGCTGTGACAGAACTGTGTAAAGAGCACAGAGAGACTGGTGAGCCCATCACAGATGACTGCCCAAACCTGCACAAGTTGTCCTACAAACTGGAATACCTGCTGCAGGTAAATTATGTACTGTACTATGTAATGTATTAATTCTACAGATAATAGATGTACTATGAACTGGAATTAATGCTACAGGTAACATATACAGTATGAACCAGAATTCATTCTACAGGCAACTGATGCATTATGGGTTGGGGTTAATGCTGCAGATAACAGATGCATTATGAACTAGAATTCATGCTACAGGTTACAGATGTACTGTGAACTAGAATTAATGCTACGAGTAACCGATGCACTATGAAATATAGTTAATGCTACAGGTAACAGATGCACTATGAAATATAGTTAATGCTACAGGTAACAGATGCACTATGAACTAGAAAACCCTTTGCAGTTAACAGCTGCATTCTGCTTTTCTTATGATGTTTTGGTAAAACTCTGGCTTCTGTATTTCCTAATCTGGTTTGATAAAACTCTGGGTTCTAGTTTTCCTAATCTGTCTCTGCAAAACTCTGAGTTCTGGTTTTCATTTACTGTCTTGATAATACTCTGGATTTGGGTTTTTCCAATCTGTCTTGGTAAAACTCTGGATTTGGGTTTTTCGAAGCTGTCTTGGTAAAACTCTGGATTTGGGTTTTTCCAATCTGTCTTGGTAAAACTCTGGATTTGGGTTTTTCGAAGCTGGCTTTGTAAAACTCTGGATTTGGGTTTTTCCAATCTGTCTTGGTAAAACTCTGGATTTGGGTTTTTCGAAGCTGTCTTGGTAAAACTCTGGATTTGGGTTTTTCGAAGCTGGCTTTGTAAAACTCTGGATTTGGGTTTTTCGAAGCTGGCTTTGTAAAACTCAATGCTGTTGTGGTTGTCCCAGAGTTGAGATGTTTTTTTGTTGGTAAAGTTTGACCAGAAGGAGAAGTCGTCGTTCCTGGGCCACAGGAAGGACTATTGGGATTACTTCAGAGACTGTCTTGCCAAGACCAGAGGAGCTAACGACGGCCTGCGATTCGTCAAGGCTATTCCAGAGGTAATCCTCACTCACCAGGTCACACACACATCCACCCAGGCGAGACTCTGCAACATCATCCATTCCCTCAAGTGTAGTCAAGACATGGGTTTGTTTAGTGTCAGTGTGTAGTCGCTGTGTTGGGTAGGTCCAGTCAAACAGTGTGTAGTCACTGTGTTGTCCTGTGTTGGGTAGGTCCAGTCAAACAGCGTGTAGTCACTGTGTTTGCCCAGTGCTGTGTAGGTCCGGTCAAACAGCGTGTAGTCAATGTGTTGTCCAGTGTTTGGTAGGTCCAGTTTGAGAGCTTGTAGTCTATGTGTTTTCCAGAATTGGGTAGGTCTAGTCAAAGAGTGTGTAGTCCAGTGTTGGGTAGGTCCAGTCAGAGAGAGTGTAGTCAATGTGTAGTCCAGCGTCAGGTAGGTTCAGCCAAGCAGTCCTGCTGAGGTTTCACTTCTATCTGCCTCTTCCTTCCTTCCTCTCTTGGGACTGGACAGTAAACAAGGTGAGGAACAGTGAGAAAATGTTTCTTTAAAGTTGTGCATCATTTGGTTTATGTTGTGAATGTGAACAGAGGTTTCAATAGGTTTTTTAAACTTCCATTAAATTCATGAATTGTGTTGCTAGGTTCTGTTTTGATTATATTGTAAACAGGTTCTGTTTTTGCTTATATTTTGAAAACGTTTTTTCCTGGTTGTAGTACAGTTGTGTTTTGCAAATGGTGTGTTTGTTTTCATGGTGTCAACAGTTAATGTTCTGACTTGATTATATTGTGATTTTGTAAACAGGTTATGTTGTGAAAGTGGTCATGTTGAACATGTTATTTTGTGGCTGTGAATATCTTATTTTGTAGTCGTATTGTTGACAGGTTATGTTGTGATCAGGTTATATTATAGTTATAGTCAGAAAGTGGTCATGTTTTGAACCAGGTTAGAGCAATGCTGTCCTTCTGATGCCGTGTTCATTTAGTGTAATCCTCCTATCAATCTGTTACCTAGGTAACACATCCTCAACGTCATCTAGGAAACATCTAGGTCATCGAAGTCCATCTGTTGCTTTACTCTAGGGAGGCTAGTTAAGTTGAGTCACAGGTTCTGGTAGGACTGTTAGGTAAGTACATGACATGGCCATCAGAGTCTGTTGATTGAAGGACCACATGACTGTTGATCTGGTTACACACTGTGATGTCATCGGTTCCCATCCTCTGACATTGAACTCTGAGCTGCAGGAATGCATTTAGACACTTCAGGCACAGTGTCTCCTAGTGTGAACCTACCCTGAAGGAATACAGTTAGACACTTCAGGCACAGTGTCTCCTAGTGTGAACCTACCCTGAAGGAATACAGTTAGACACTTCAGGCACAGTGTCTTCCAGTGTGAACCTACCCTGAAGGAATACAGTTAGACACTTCAGGCACAGTGTCTCCTAGTGTGAACCTACCCTGAAGGAATGCATTTAGACACTTCAGGCACAGTGTCTCCTAGTGTGAACCTACTCTGAAGGAATACAGTTAGAAACTTCAGGCACAGTGTCTTCCAGTGTGAACCTACCCTGAAGGAATACAGTTAGACACTTCAGGCACAGTGTCTTCCAGTGTGAACCTACCCTGAAGGAATACAGTTAGACACTTCAGGCACAGTGTCTTCCAGTGTGAACCTACACTGAAGGAATGCATTTAGACACTTCAGGCACAGTGTCTTCCAGTGTGAACCTACCCTGAAGGAATACATGTCCCTGTATTGTTACTGTGTGTTACAGTTAAAGACGTCCCTGGGTAAAGGCAGGGCCTTCCTCCGATATTCCCTGGTTCACCAGCGTCTGGCTGACACCTTGCAGCAATGTCTCCTGAACCACAAGGTTACCAGGTACACCCAGCTGGTTTCTGAAGGCTGACGTCTCTCCGTGCTTTCTCTTCCTTTCTGTAGTTGTACTTCCTTAGTATCCGATCACGCTGTAGTCTCTCTTCCTCTCTCACATCCCGCAAAACCACTCTTCTGCCCTCTGTTTTCCCTTTTTCTTGTGTCTGTGTGTGTTTTGCAGTGACTGGTACTATGCCCGAAGCCCCTTGCTGAAGTCTCATCTGACGAGTGACATCATCAGTCACCTCTATATTCTCAACGAGGTGCAGTTTGACGTGGCATCCAGAGGCTATGACCTCGATGCCGATTGGCCCACGTTTGCTAGGTAATAAAGGTTGTATTTTTTTTACACTCAGAAGTGTTACCCGGGTTACTAGGGCTGAACTACGTAAACTGCTGCTTCTGTCCGCCTGTTTAGTAAGGCTAAACTATTTTACATGTTGTTTCTGTCGCTAGAAGGACTTTAGGCTCTAGCTCCACCCACCTCTGGAAACCTCCCAGCCGCTGTTCCAGCATCAACAGCCTTGTCAGCTACGCAGGGGTATGTACCGATCACCTACTGGTCAGCTACTCAGGGGTACGTACCAGTCAGCTACTTAGGGATATGTACCGATCACCTACTGGTCAGCTACTCAGGGGTACGTACCAGTCAGCTACTGGTCAGCTATTTAGGGATAGGTACCGATCACCTACTGGTCAGCTACTCAGGGGTACGTACCAGTCAGCTACTGGTCAGCTATTTAGGGATAGGTACCGATCACCTACTGGTCAGCTACTTAGGGGTATGTACCGATCACCTACTGGTCAGCTACTTAGGGATATGTACCGATCACCTACTGGTCAGCTACTTAGGGGTATGTACCGATCACCTACTGGTCAGCTACTTAGGGATATGTACCGATCACCTACTGGTCAGCTACTTAGGGTTATGTACCAATCACCATTGGATCAGCTACTCTGGGTTATGTACTGATCACCTACTAGTCAGCTACTCAGGGTTACGTACTGATCACCTACTAGTCAGCTACTTAGGGTTATGTACTGCTCACCTACTAGTCAGCTACTCAGGGTTATGTACTGATCACCTACTAGTCAGCTACTCAGGGTTATGTACTGATCACCTACTAGTCAGCTACTCAGGTTTATGTACTGATCACCTACTAGTCAGCTACTCAGGGTTATGTACTGATCACCTACTAGTCAGCTACTCTGGGTTATGTACTGATCACCTACTAGTCAGCTACTCAGGGTTATGTACTGATCACCTACTAGTCAGCTATTCTGGGTTATGTACTGATCACCTACTAGTCAGCTACTCAGGGTTATGTACTGATCACCTACTAGTCAGCTACTCAGGGTTATATACTGATGTCTTGCTTGTCTGTAGGCCCAGGAGTTTCAGGCTCAGGAGTACAGCTCCAGCCTACTGGATGACCTGGGGGAGGACTTAGGGGAGCTGGGGGAGGAGCTACTGGGAGACCCCTCACCCCTCAGCACCTCAGATGACCTCCGCATCCAGCTTGACCAATCAGAGCTCAGACAGCAGGAGCTGCAGCATCGTGTCAGAGAGTTAGACAAAGAGGCCGAGGACCTGAGGGGCGTGGTCAGAGAGCTGCAGGGCAAACTGGTGGTCTCTAACCAGGAAGTAGAAACTGACCAGCAAGCAGCTACAGTTGACCAGGAAGCAACTACAGCCAACCAGGAAGTAGAAACAGCCAGAGAGGCAACAGGGCGCCCTCGTCAGACCAGAGAAAGCATTGCAGAAGACAGCCTCAATATGGATCTGTTATGTAAACAAGACAGGCCTCTCTCTGACAAGGTAGGACAGGTTAACAGCTTATTGTACATTCTAGTTAGTGTGCATCTTTATTTATACTACAGATCAGTGGTTCCCAACCCACTCCTCAGGGAACCCCAGACATTCCACATCTTAGCTGCAGCCCGGAACAAGCACAGCAGATACACCTGAGGATTATGTGTGCTAGCTAAAGGGTAGTTCAAATATCCGGACTGGCTGGGGTTCCCTGAGGAATGGGTTGAGAACCACTGCTCTAGATGATACTAAAGCAAAATGACAAATAGCAGTTTAGCTTCACTGTTGATGGATTGAATATTTTATGTGTTGAATGTTTAAGAGAATGTGTCTTTGATATGGATGGATCGATGTTTGTGACGTTTAGGAGAAGTCTAGTCTGATGAAGGAGAGGGATGCACTGAGGCTACAGACTCAGGAGCTGCAGGAGGTGCTGATCAGACTCCAGGGAGCGTTGTCCCTCAGGGAGAAGGAAGCGGGGAACCTTCGCGCCCAACTAGAGCACCTCCTTAGAGAGCAGGAGGATCAGGAGGAGAAGAGGAAGCTGCTGGAGGAGAAGGAGGGAGAAGTAAGGGATGAGGAAAAGAGGAAGGAGAGACAGAAGATGGAGGAGGATCTCCGGGAGTTGAGGGAGCTGCTGCTGTCCGGAGAGAGAGAACTGACGGAGAGCAGAGTGACGATAAGACAGCTCAAGGAGCGGGGGTTTCTGGGTAATGTTGGGCAGATGGAGGAGGAGAAAGGGGCAGGAGAATGTGTTCACACTGACCTGGTGAAGACGGACTCTGCTGAGAGGCTCTCCAAGGAGGAGAGCCAGCTACTCTCTTCCAACCCACAACGGTCCCCCCCAGAGATCCAGGCCAGGCAGGAGGTGACCGAGGTGATCCAACATAACCTGCAGACCCCGGCCCGGCAGCAGGAGGTGCAGATGGAGGGGCTCAACGGGCAGCACGTCAAGGAGCTGCTGTTGGCCCAGGAGAGAGAAGAGGCTCTGGGACAAGAGAAGCGCAGTGGGGCAGAGGCGTCACAAGTCTTGGAGCTGGCCTTGGCCCAGGAGGAGCTCCACAGTCTGAGGAGGCGCTACGAGGCCCTGGCCCTTGAGCATGGGGACCTCCGTGATGCCCTGGACCGGGCCAACACAGAAATGGCCGAGCTGGGGGTCCACGTCTGCAGGTTAACTGCCCAGAATGAGGAGGCGCGGGGCCGTTGGGAGGCACTGTCTACCAGGCTGCAGGAGCTGCAAGAGGAAGCGGAGCTGGAGGTGCAGAGGTTGAATGACAGCATGGCCTCCCTCAGTCAGAAGAACCTCGACCTGCAGGAGCAGCTGCAGAAGGAGCAGGAGGAGAACAGAATGCTGCGTGGAGATGTACAAGATGAGGCCAGAGCTCAAAAGGAGGTGCTACAGAGGGAGATCCAGGCACTTCGTTTCCAGCTCAGCAGTCAGACCATGGACCACCACACAAAACTACAGGTCTGTTCCGAACCTCCACACAATACTACATTACTGTTTTCAGGTCATTACTATTTTCTGGCATCTGTTTCAGGCGGTGTCTGATGAGCTGATGTCTGTCCGGTGTCAACTAGAGGAGGAACAGACGAAGCGGTTAAACCTGAAGACCAAGCTGAAGGAGATTGAGGTCAGACTCACCAGCAGACACACACTGTCAGGGCTGGACCCTGGACAACTCCTCCCCTGGGCGGTCTAGTCGTCTTCCTGTTGGCAGAAAGGGATCGGGTGGTCATAGTCTCCTGGCTCAGGCATCCTCCTTCTGGGCATGGTATAGTTAGAAACACACACACTTGTTTTCTTCTAAATCTTTCCTAACAACTGTTCTGTAGAAGGAGAATCAGGGCTTCAGTCAGCTCCTGGAGGATAACAGCAGTTGGATCACCACGTCACAGAAACTCCTACAACAAAGAGAGGAGAAGATTGAGCTCCTAACAAACAACCTAGCCAAGTGAGTCTTTACAACCTAGCCAAGTGAATCTTTACAACCTAGCCAAGTGAGTCCTTACAACCTAGCCAGGAGAGTCTTTACTATATACATGTGTGTGTATGCATATATATATATATATATATATATATATATATATATATATATATATATAACACTGCTTCCAAAAAATTAAGATAACACAGTACAACAGTTAAACTTCAGGGATATCAATTTGTCTAGTTATGTAGAATAAGCAATTGTGAATCGATGTAACCTGTTTTGGTGCAAATGAAAGTGGAAGCAGTTGCACTGGAGAGGAAACAGCAAGACAACCCTCAAAAGGGAAATGGTTTTGCAGGTGGTGACCACAGACATGCTCTCTCCTCATCCCTCCAGACAGATTCTTCTCTAGTTTTGTGTTTTGTGTTTTGCTAGTGTCCTTGTTACTTCTGGTATCATGCAGGCGGTACTTGCAGCCCATTCATGTTGCACAGGTAGTCTAGCTCCTCCAGGATTGCACATCCATACAAGCAGTCTCAAGAGCATTCCCAAGAGCATGGAGGAGATACCAGGAGATGGGCCGTTGCACGAGGAGAGCTGGACAGGGCCGTAGAAGGGTATCAACCCAGCAGCAGGACCAGTGTCTACTCCTTTGTGCAAGGAGGAACAGGAGGAGCACTGCCAAAGCTCTAGAAAATGACCTCCAGTGTAATACTGGTGTGCATGTTTAACCAAACTGTCAGAAACAGACTTGGGCATAAGGGCCCAATGTCCTCTAGATGTCCTCAAGGTTGCGGTCGTCCCTGTTGCTTGTGCCCCTTTTCCTACCACCGCTTTTCCCTTCCAGTTGTCCATGAACAGACTTTGATTCAGCACTCTGGGACCAGCCAGCCCTTCCACCCATGACCTTCTGTGTCTTACCCTCCTCGGGCAGGGTGTCAATGAGTGTCTTCTGGACAAGTGTCAAGTCAGCAGTCCTCCCCGTGATTGTGGTTGCGTGTTCTGAACCAGACTACAGTTCCAAAGTTTGGGGTCACTTTGAAATGAATTTTATAATAGAATGTGAGAATATCAGTCAGCGTGTGTATATGTATATGACTATGTATATGACTGTATGATATCAGGTGTGAGGAGACCCTGGCGATTTCCCAGAGGGCCTGTGAGGAGCTGAAGGAGGAATTAAGTAAAGCCTTTCAGGACAAACAGAGCTGTGAACTCCGGACTTCAGCTGAACTGGATGACCTCTATCGAACCAAGGTTAACCTGGAGGAGAGACTCATTGAACTTATAAGGTAATGCAGTTTTTAATGTCTTTGTGTTATACATAGCCAAGTTTATACGGGCAGTTTTATGTGACTCAAATAATGTATTCCTTTGTCCAATTTAAATTATTAGATTATTATTATGGTAGACAGTTTTTTGGCATATTTTGTTGCTTGTTAGCAAACTATTGCCATGAAAAAAGTTTGTAATTAGTTGTGCTATTAATCAATATGGTTAGCTAGCTTAGTGACAGTTATGGCTAACTAGCCATAATATTGACTGTAATATCTGGCTATCTTGTTGATGGTTATGCCTAGCTAACCTGTTGACCGTTATGGCTAGCTATCTTGTTGACAGTTC
>JACXGK010006382.1:0-28973 GCA_016801125.1 Novumbra hubbsi
ACCGTAAACGCTGCATTGTCATGGGGCACCGTAAACGCTGCATTGTCATGGGGCACCGTAAACTCTGCATTGTCATGGGGCACCGTAAACGCTGCATTGTCATGGGGCACCGTAAACTCTGCATTGTCATGGGGCACCGTAAACTCTGCATTGTCATGGGGCACCGTAAACGCTGCATTGTCATGGGGCACCGTAAACGCTGCATTGTCATGGGGCACCGTAAACTCTGCATTGTCATGGGGCACCGTAAACGCTGCATTGTCATGGGGCACCGTAAACGCTGCATTGTCATGGGGCACCGTAAACGCTGCATTGTCATAACACACAATTACCTTGAGGAACTCTGTGACACATTCTGTAAGGTTCTTGTGGCCCTGGATGTTGAGCTCCAGTTCGTAGAATCTTGAGGGCAAGGGAGAAGCACGGCCACACTGGTTACACCTGGTTAGAAGGACAGACCAGACCGAAATTCACACAAGTAGGAACAGCCTGTGATTTCAATTGTTTACCTAGATTTTTTCTTTTTTTTACTTTGAATCCAGCCCTCAATCAGTTAGTGATTTTGCTTTCCATTGATTGTTACTACATCACACTTTCTCTGGGAATTACACATGAGATTTTGATCTTTAATATATTTAGTTAATCGAGACCTGATGAATGATTCAAGTGTTTCCATTTTTTTGGGGCAGTGTATTTTACAATAACAAGTCTGCACCCGTGTCAACGCCTAAAGTGTTGTGTAGCAATCAAGCTTAATGTCCCTTGAGCCAGTCTGAAAAACTGTTGATCGAAAAAACGAAAAGCGTGGCGCGAATAAAAGCTTAACCTTTGCAGCCACAAAGCCAGAGTCTCTAGTAAAAAGAGTGTCTAGCCTGACATGGACCATCCAGTTAACCTGAGAACCTTTATCATCTGCCTTTGATGTGTAAAAAAAAACAATAGCTTTGAATACTGTTGCATCTCTGTCTGGCACCACCGCTGATATATAAGCACAAGATAGGCACTTGACTTTATAAAACCCACCAATTAAGCAAAAAAGGGACAAGGACATCTCTCGTGGCAACCTGAAGACTCCAAATTGAAACGAATAAACCTACAAGCGGGCTGTAAAAACATCCGCTAAGCCTCATTGAGGCTGACGGATGAACACAGGCTTACACAGTGACGTAGGACATCTGCCCACAGAACTGCTGCTGGATCACATTCTGCAGGTTCGGGTTCTTCTGTCTGGACAAAGTATCCTCCAGCAAGGAGAGGAAGAGCTTGGAGAACTCTTGAGCGTCCTGAAAGAGAAACAAACAGAGGGGTAAAACCGACAGGAAAGACGAGGGCCGCATATCACAAGCACACATGTACCGGGAGGCCCTACCTGCTGTTGTCCGGTGTCCAACCCCAGAGCCCTGACCAGCCCCGAGGGGTCGATGTACCTCCTGTTGCTGTTCTGCAGCAGCGCAAACAGGTACTGCAGGTGTTCACAGACGCTGCGAGGCTCATAGTCTGAGCAGGGAAAGAGTGAGTTTTAGCGTTTCAGCCCGAGGGGGGTGCCCCAGTACCAAATCCCGCCGTCAGGGGGTTCATTGGGTGGACCTTACGAACCGGAGTCCATGTCGTGATCCTCCGCCCGGGCGTTCTGACACAGGTACAGGGTCCGGCGAAGCTCCAAGTTGTGGAACCACACTTGCAGGAAGGTGTTCACGTAGCATGTGGCACCCAGGTTTGTTAGACCCACAAATGTGTTCTGGGGGGGGGGGGCAAGATGGACAAGTTGTTGGTATATGTGTATATATCTATAATGTATGTTTTTCTGAATGTGTCAGTTGTTTTTCTGAATGTGTCAGTTGTTTTAAAACATGTTAGGGCTGCCTTGTGTTCAGCATATCAATTTGTATGGTTCTGTGGTCTTTAATGTTAAGGGACATATTGTTGTAATATTTTATAATCCAAATACCACTGCTCAAAAAGATTAATTGTAATCATCACAGTGTCACAGCAAGTCAATGAAACGTCAGGTCTATCAATGCGACCAGTAAGGAAGCATAAGCAATTGTGAATCAACGTCACTTGTTTTGGGCCAAATGAGTGACAACCGGTCACCTGGAGAGGCAACAGCAAAAACAAACCCCCCAAAAGGAAATGGTTTTGCAGGTGGAGGCCACAGACAAGTGCTCTCCCCGACTGTTCTGTACTTCTGTTTGTGTTTTTGTCACAACTGGTAGCATGAGGTGGTACATGCAGCCCATTCCGTTCGCAAAGGCACTCCTCTATTACGGCGCATCCATACGTGCTGTCGCAAGGTGGTTTGCAGTGTCTCCCAGTACCGTCTACAGGTGTGGGGAGGACCCCAGGAGGGGAGAGGACCCCAGGAGGGGAGAGGACCCCAGGAGGGGAGAGGACCCCAGGAGGGGAGAGGACCCCAGGAGGGGAGAGGACACCAGGAGGGGAGAGGACACCAGGAGGGGAGAGGACCCCAGGAGGGGAGAGGACCCCAGGAGGGGAGAGGACCCCAGGAGGGGAGAGGACACCAGGAGGGGAGAGGACACCAGGAGGGGAGAGGACACCAGGAGGGGAGAGGGGCCATAGAGGGGTATCAACCCAGCAGCCGAACCAGTATCTGCTCCTTTGTGCCAGGAAAAACAGGAGGAGCCCTGCCAGAGGCCTACAAAATGATCTTCAGCTGGTTGTGGGAGGGCATGTTTCTGGACAGACTGTCGAAACAGACTCCATGAGGGTAGCATGAGGGCCTCTAGTGGGACCTGGGCTCTCAGCCCAGCACTGTGCAGCCAGACAAAAACTGAATTGGCTGGTCCGCCAACTGTGCCCCGTTCTCTTCACAGATGCGAGCAGGTTCACGTTGAGCACATGTGACAGACGTGAAGGAGTCTGGAGATGCTGTGGTGAATGTTCTGCTGCCTGCAACATTATCCAGCATGTGATGGTATGGGGAGGCATATCCTTGGAGGGTCACACAGGCCTCCACCTGCTAGCCAATGGTACCCTGACTGCTGTTGGGTACCAGGATGAAATCCTCAGACCCGCCATCAGAACTTAAGCTGGTGAAGTGGGGTCTGGGTTCCTTCTGGTGCAGGACAATGCAAAGCCTCATTTGTCAAGAGTGTGTAGGCAGCTCCTGGATGATGAAGGCATTGATACCACTGGCTCTCAGTTCCCCAGACCTGAATCCAATTAAGATCCTGTTAGGTAGTGCCACAGACTGTTCTGGAGCTCACTGATGCCCTGATTCAGTTCTGGGTGGAGACACCATCTGCTGTCTCATCAGGAACACGCCCAGATGTCAGAGGTACATACAGGCACATGGGGGCCATACACACTTCTGAGTCGCATTATGAGTTGGAACAGCCTGTATTTTCAATTGTTTACTTATATTTTTCAGCGTCATCTCGTTCTCAATTAATTAAACCATCTACAGTAAAGTTTTCGATCATTAATACATTTCGTTCATCATGATGTGTGATTTAAGAGTTCCCTTTATTTCTCATCTAGTGTGTTTAGTTTGCACAAGGGCGAGTTGAGTCAAGCGTGTCCCAAACGCAGGACTATCAGGCAGAGAACCTGGGAGGTGTTGCATTGAGCCATCCTCATGGACACCAACCCGGAGCCCTCGTCCACATCTCAAGAAACGGAGGCAAATGGCCACATACAGACATGGCAATAACACGTGTCCCGCCGTGAGAACACAAGAGTATCTACGGTCCACATTTTCTAAAAGGAGCCGTACAAGGGGTCCGTGTGCCCATCTGAACGTACCAAGGGGTCCGTGTGCCCATCTGAACGTACCAAGGGGTCCGTGTGCCCATCTGAACGTACCAAGGGGTCCGTGTGCCCATCTGAACGTACCAAGGGGTCCGTGTGCCCATCTAAACGTACCAAGGGGTCCGTGTGCCCATCTGAACGTACCAAGGGGTCCGTGTGCCCATCTGAACGTACCAAGGGGTCCGTGTGCCCATCTGAACGTACCAAGGGGTCCGTGTGCCCATCTGAACGTACCAAGGGGTCCGTGTGCCCATCTGAACGTACCAAGGGGTCCGTGTGCCCATCTGAACGTACCAAGTGGTCCGTGTGCCCATCTGAACGTACCAAGGGGTCCGTGTGCCCATCTGAACGTACCAAGGGGTCCGTGTGCCCATCTGAACGTACCAAGTGGTCCGTGGGCCCATCTGAACGTATCAAGGGGTCCGTGTGCCCATCTGAACGTACCAAGGGGTCTGTGTGCCCATCTGAACGTACCTTGTCCCGTCGCTCTGAATTCGGATCCTCAATGTTGTGGAACACGTTCTCATCGATTTCCCCCAACCAGGCGTGTTCTCCGATACCGACCAGACAATTCGGATTCCCTTTACAGTTTCTCCTGTTTAGGCCAAGTCAGACGGATCAACGTCAACATCTGAACAACGTTAACTCACATTTTTGGTAAAGGCATAGCCTATTCAGGAATTTAAACCAGGAAAGGACCATTCACAAGCAGATGCTGTTTTGTATGAATATTTACATTTTGCAGGAATGGAAACGTCATAACACAGATAACAGCTCAGTGTACAGACACCTCCAAAATGATTGGCACCTTAGATAAAGATTGGCAAAACAGGCAGTACAAAATACAGAACAGGTCACAAGCTATTTCTAATTTCCCAACATGTGGAACATATAGTACTTCATAAGCGTTAGCGGGGAATTAGCCCAAATTAAACATTTGACAAGTGTCAAAATGATTACAGCGGTTGTTTTAAGTAGTTTGTGCAACCTTAACGCTTTCTTTATGCCAACCGTTTTGAAGATACAATTTTCCCTGCATTTATCATTGTGGTTTTGGTTGCATTCGTGGACTCGAGTTTAAGTTTACAGGATGTGTATCTAACTCTGCAACATTAACAAGTTATGAAGACCAAGAGTTATTTGGGAAAGGTGCCTAAACACAAATATACATATTTTTTTGTGTGGATTAAACACATTCTTACTAGGATTGTAGACGTTTTTCTCTTTCAGCAATAGGCAATTCTTTGTCTCCTTGGGTGGTCCTAATCGCTACATAATTTCCACGCAAGGAAAACTGGATATCTAAGGGCTTAGTTGGTCTAGATGAGAGCATTTCTTAAATTCTAATATATAAAATGTGAACAAAACACATGATATTAATAACAAGAATATAATCAAGCAAACAGTTTGCAGTGTTCAATAATTCACCCTTAGTGGTGGCCAAATCAGCTGAAGAATATAGCAAATTTACAAAATTACAAATCTCAAGAATGGTGATGTAAGACATTTGAGCGAAATCTAGTTAATGTGTCACATATACCTGCATGCTCCCCTCTTGCACGCCGGTACACAGATTCGGTAAGCTATCTCAATATGTTCCCGTTGTATGTCCTCCGGTCTTACCGACTCGACCCAGCGCCAAGCTGCTTTGTCAAGGTGTACGCGAGGAGCCATTCTGCAATAAAAATTAAGCCTACAATGGGTACCTTGACAAAGAGATGCCGAGGATGTTGCGGCCTAGTTACCACAGCTGCAGTCACTAAATGTCATAACCTAGCCAGCTGGCTACATTTAGATAGCTAGTAAGCTAAGGTTAGTCGGCGGTAGAAAAACTCCCAAATATAATACAACGTTAGGCATGACCCTCAAGCAGTTTTAATAACAATAGAATGGAATTACATCAACTAAACGTAATTTTTAAATAGACTAACACTAGAATCAGGTCAGCTGATGCTGGTAGCTTCCTAGCAACAAATCATAATGCTACATACTAGCTTGTATATTTCCCACTGCAAATAACTGCGTAGCTAGCTAGCTCTTAAGCTAGCTAGTTAGTCATGATGTATTGCTAACACTATTGGAATAAAAACAATAATAAATATTGTACATTCGAACCTTTCGTGCGTGTATCACAGACTTCTGAATGTGCAGCTGCATATATTTTCATATTTTATTCACAGTATGTTATAGATTTAGCGCCCTTGACCAGTTTTGAAATAAATATTTCCTCCTCAGTTTCAAACTTGCGAGGGGCGCAAGTACTACTTACGTATGACGTACAATTGTTGTCAGCGTAGGTACGCAGCGTTCACGTCCTAAACCGGGCTAAACGCGCATTCGTCCGTGATTGGGTAAAACCTCTCCAGGCCTGTATATAGGAATGACAGTTAATGAGAAATAGTGAACACATTGCAGCAGCTGCGACCCAGATTGTCAAGCCTGTGCAGTCCAAATTCTATTGTGGTGGGAACAGGTGCCGGAAACGAGTGCTCTTCTCCGAACAATTGGGTCTTAAACCCTTGAAAGTTGCTGCAATGAGACCAGCAAAAATAAAGAATGGGATATTATTATGTAGTCACACAGCAATGGTGAATGCAGACTTAAATGATTAGGGTTTCTGCCTGTGCTCCATTTAAACATGTTTGATGTGTTAATCAAAGACACCCAGATGTACTCTTTGTAAGCAAAACTGGTTGTAATTGAGTGCAAGTGCTACTTCAGGTTTCCAGGTGTCATCTTTGTCTTACAGAAATGTGTCACGCTCTTCAAAGCAGATACTGGAACGAATGATTAACAGCTTTACCTTTAATGTACCTGTCCACCATGGGGAAGTGTACCTACCCTGCCAAACGTTCTTGCTGAGGTTGTTATGGTAACTTTTCCTCCCAAAACTTGCTTGTGCTTTTGACCAATTAGCTTCAGGGAGATAATGATTGCACCAGCATGAACAAGGCAAGAAGGCAATGAGGGATTCCTCTTCTCTTTCTAAACCGTCTTTTGTCATGCGGCTTCAAAACCTTTCCCACTGATGCTCAGATGATTTGCCTGCTTGTTCTGGCTTGGGTAATGCTACTGTTTTCTGAAGTATATGGATTATCTTCAGGGCATCCACCTCCTTTTTCTATGGAGGTAGTAGGGGAGTCCCCGGCTAATTAAATCAGCACCTCTCTGACCCAGTCTCAACAAAAACAGTATCTTGTGAGCTACACAAAGCTAGAATATATTTTACAAACTACACTACAAACAGTTTAGGGCAATATCCCACTACACACAGTTCAGGGCAATATCCCACTACAAACAGTTTAGGGCAATATCCCACTACACACAGTTTAGGGCAATATCCCACTACACACAGTTCAGTACTTGCAGGAGTTGTGCGTGGTCCCCACACTTCTAATAGTCACTTAACATAGTTAATCCATTAATTAAACACAGTTAATTCATAAGCAGAAACAATTCTTTGTAAAACTGTATGCCTTTCAATTCCCAAAACAGAGACATTTGTAACGGATATATTGGGCCCAATTTTGACAGTAACTTAAATAATAGTTGGAGCAATTCATTTGAGAAGTGATGTCAGACAGTACTGAAGTATTCAACTCAAGCAAGTACATTTATCCCTTCAAGAGTCCTACTAGGCCTGTTTTCACATAATAGAGGGCCAATGACTGAACGTGTTTGGTAAAAACAGCGTAAGCTGCAGCTTTTTTCAAAGACATACAGTAGCAGTCAAAAGTTTGGACACATATACTAATTCAAGGGTATTTCTCGTCTTTTTAGATGTTTTGTTTTTACTATTTTCCATATGGCAGAATAATAGACATCAAAACTCGTTTTATGTAAAGTCAAAACCGCTACCCAGCATGCATGCCATCTATGCAGTCTGCATTGTCAATTAGCGCACTGCCTTACTAAACACTGCTGGTTCACTTTGAGCCAGTTAGCATGGCAGCAATACCGCTGAATTGCTTTTCCCTTTCATTTCAATTGGAAGTAATGTCTTAGTCAGTTTTAATTTGTTGAGGTATACCAACTGACGTCCGTTGGGAGACAGATGGCGAGTCCGTCGATCCCACACTGAGTGCGCCATGATGGGTAGTCGGTGAATGGGGGCGGATAGAGGGGTAAAGGATCCGCGCCTCCTTTGGAAAAATCGTGTTAGGGCCGTTGTCATGGAAATCGCTGGACACGCAGATGGACTCCACAAAGAACAAAAGCCAGTAGGCGAATAAGCGTACTCCTAAAATCGTCAGGAACATTATAAAGGAGTATTCCTTGTGTGTCCTTCATATGAAGACCGCGCGCCGGTTGGAAAACAATAACCGGATGTCCAAAAAGTGCATTTTGAAATATGTTTACTTATCTTGATGAACAGGATTTTACACAGAAACACATGCAACACGTGATTAGCTTTAGTGCTTGGGATACCCAGTCCTGAGTGACGGAGCTAGAGCGTACCGGAGTGCAACAACATATCTTGCGCTTGGGAGTAGGCTACGGAGATGGCCAGTATGGGGAATCAACTTCAGACCCTTTCAAAAGTGGTTGTTCTGCTTAGCATAATGACAGCAAAGACCAATACTATCGAGACGGGTAAGGACATGGAAGGTCATTTTTTAAGAATATTCCGTCGCCCTCAGCCATTTGCCACCGGTTGCCAGACGCACTGTTTTGCGCGTAATTTATGATGCAAAATGCACTCCGGGGGTTTCGTCTCCGAAAATAGTGTATTTTTACTATACTGTAATGGGGCATATTCTATTCGTAGACAAACATGGACTTGAATTTTACTTTCTGGGACAGTTTAATTGAAACGCGCACAAGCCTGTTCCTTTGCTGCTGATGAATGGCCATTTGTCAGATGACATTCTAAATTTGTTAGAGAAGGGTTTGAATAGCTATACCTAAAACGATATTTCTGTCATTTTCGACATTCATGTTAACATGTGTTGTTAACCTTTTTCACTTGTATTCCACTGAAATAGAATACAGTTTTGATAACAATCCTAAAACAACTGCGTGTTGGGAAAGACAATCTGAAATTACAATTTACGAATAATTTCCCAATTTTCTTCTAAATTCCGCCATCCCATTTTTGCAATAGATTCAATGCCTCACGAAACTACACATTGCAAAAACATTTAATCTAGGAATCAAATGTTAACAGAATAGGCAGTTATTATGCACACTTACAATGTTGTGAGTGAGAATTAGGGATGTCGGATCCCGAAACAGAAATCAGATTTTCGTGACGTTATTTCTTTACTCAGCAAAATGAAGAGATTGATTTATTTCAAGTTGCCAGTCAAAAAAGTTCAAGTTGCCAACAAAAAAGTAAACACTGCCTTTAATTATTATTTAGTTCAACCTCTACTTAAAAATATAACTTGTTGAATGAAGCATGTACTTTCCAATACAATAATAATAAGATGCTATACAATATGTTATGTAGTAATAATTGGAAAACTTTGTTTTATTAACCTATAGATTTACTGCATGAACAATAGATATGTATTTTGTATTGGAGAATAATGTGTAATTGGCTTTTAATCCTTTCCATTGTGAAAATTGTTTGTTGTTTTTCAGTGTTTGGTGGAACTCTGTAACCTTCCCAGTTAATAACACCTCATGATATTAATTTAAAATACATGAATATAATCCTTTAGATTCAATGTTAATGCTGAAATAATTAAATATTAGCTTCCGGTGAATCATTGACATTTGGGTAACTCATGGATGTACCATGGGGCCAGCTGCACTTTTTCGCATCACGTTGTACTCCTACGTGACGTTCATAGGAGTGGATGTGTGACGTTCATTGGAGTGGGTGTGTGACGTTCATAGGAGTGGATGTTTGACGTTCATAGGAGTGGATGTGTGAAGTTAATTGGAGTGGATGTTTAACGTTCATAGGAGTGGATGTTTAACGTTCATAGGAGTGGATGTGTGACGTTCATTGGAGTGGATGTTTAACGTTCATAGGAGTGGATGTGTGACGTACATAGGAGTGGATGTGTGCGTTCATAGTAGTGGATGTGTGCGTGTCATGGTTTGCCCTTGCCGCCTGCTTGTATTATCCCTTTTTTATTTATGTTTTTTAAACCTGCAGTCCCTTTGCCCGGGACATTCCGGGAGGTCAGCAAAGGAGGATCCAGTTGTTGCCAGGGGTAACTGAGCTAATAAACCCGGATGGGGGTTGTAAATCTCCCCATTATCTGGCTCATTGCCTAGAGTGTGTGTGGGGCAGGAGCTGCAGCAGCTCGCCGCAGCCTCCGACCCTCCACGAGGTGTGTCTCAGTGTGTCACCCCTCAAGGCAGGAGGTCAGGACTTTTGCGTGGCTTTAGAAGATGGTGCCCTCAGGATGTCACCAATTCAGGCCATGTAGACGAGCTCTTGTGTTTTTAGTTAATCTTCGTTTTAATTACTCCGTTTGTGGTGCGGTTAAAGTCACTGACTCACTGGGACTGCGGAAAAGCCTAGATAGAAGATTGTTAGTTTCACGTCCTCAGAAGCAAGTTGTTCGGTCATTTGTGCTGTACTGACACGGCACCTCTGTGTGTTTTCCTCCAGTCAACGTGGTGGACTTCTGCGGCCAGAACATCCAGGGTGACGGGATGATAGTCAACTCGCACCAGGAGTCCAAGAAGTACTACTTTGTCACCATGGGAACAGACTGCCACCTCACAATGCAAGCTGCCTCCCCCAAGGACAAGGTGCCCATCACCTTTTTTGCTCATCTTTATCAAGTGTGCGAATAATCTTGTAGGTGACTCTATGACCATTGTCCCAAACTGACTCCTAACCCTTGGAAGGGGGGATATAGATGTGCAGTAGAACACTTCCACCTGGATTTCAGTCCTTTCAGAACTAAACAGCAAAGTGATGACCTCAATCCACCATTGTGTCTTCCTCAATCTATTTTACATAATTCTCTTTAAATATTGTACATATCATTTTGTACAGTGTATATTTTAACTATATTCATTCATATATTCTCCTTATCTTAATTTTGTACGTTGCTCATGTTAACTTATATTTTGTTTTCATCGATGTTTATATCTCCTGTGTCTCTCACCTCCACGTGTCCCCCATCCTCCTCTCCTGAAGGTCCAGTTCCACTTCCGTTTCTTCCTGGTTTACAGCCTGCTTCGCTTAGCTCCTCAAAGTCCTCCTCCCCTCCTGCCAGAGTCCCCCCAGGGCCCCCGATGGGAGCCGTCAACCCCGGTGCTGGAGCCCGGGGACCCATGCCATGCCGGGTCGTACATTCAGTTCTATGACGGACGGGACAGAAACTCCCCTCCCATCGGGCAGCCGCTGTGTGGGAAGAGCCCACCTCGCCCCGTCTTGTCCACCGGGAACTACCTGACCCTGCGTCTGGTGACCCGTGGTACCCAGCCCCGGGTTGACTTTGTCGGAGACTTCACCTCATTCCGGCTTGGTGAGAAAATAAATCCAATACCCAGACACTTAACTCCCATACCCTTGCGCCCCTATATTTATTTCTGGTTGACTAACGCATTAAGCTTAATAAATAGACCATAATTAATTAATAGAATCAGACATTCACACATCATTAATTAAAAGAATAATGCATATCCCAATCTTTGACTCTCCTGGGCTCATGGGAGCTTCTGCCACAATTAAAGGCTGTACAAAAGGAATACAATAACATTTTGGGATTCATGGTGTAAATTAAACAAGAACATTGAAGAATTCTGTACTCCTGCCTCTCTCATAAGATTCTATAATCACACTTAGTACAATGTACTTCTCTCTCCAATGTGAGATTGGGACAAGGCTAATTAAGGCTAATCCCCATATTGATTAGGCACCGTTTTTTATTCTTTATTCTGTTGAAATCTAGCACATCATCCCACATGTAGCAGTATAAGCCTAAATTTGTTCACTGTAAAATTGTGCCTACATCTTGTTTTCAGGTTTTAACCAATCGGCATGCAATGGTGAGCCTTATTTCCCATGTCGGAATGGGAAGTGCATCCCCATTGGTCTGGTGTGTGATGACAAGGGCATAGATAACTGTGGGGATGGAAGCGACCTGGAGGACCACCTGCCCCTCGGGTGCAAGGACCTATCGGGTGAGACTACCGTGCAGTTACCTGCTTTTGTTTGCAGCCTTTACCCAATCACCTTGCAGTCCCTGCGGGATTCCACTGTGAGTTTCTTGTGACATCCGTTGGAAGGAAAAGTTAGCTGTTGCTCTGTCAGCTGCTACATTTTGCCTGGCACTTTGTAAAGGTTTTGTCCAGTTCTGAAAAAATGATCTGTTCTGACGAGGGAAGAAGTTTCACTGTGTTGCTTGATTAAACCATATTATGATGTGAATGTTTGGTAATTGGTTAAAAATGTAATCCCACTTTTTGCACTGTCGCACACTGTCAGTTCTACAGTGCCTAATCTTGATTTCCTGTATTATTGCATTTTTGTCTCAATTAAAGGCTTCAGATTTTCATGCAAAACGTAATGAAAGGCTAAGAGACCCCAACTAAACACAAAATGTTGTTTTCAAATGATAGTTTTATTCTCTGAAGGAAAAAAGTTATCCAATATAAACTGGGCCAGTGTGAAAAAGTGGTTCTCTTAATTCTGAAAAGGGTTCTCTAATATTTACAGTGAAATAAACACTTTTGTTAAATTCCAAATGATGTTTGGAGACAAGGCAGATAACGTTGGCACACCTTTCTAAGTCAGCCAAATGTGTAATTCCACGCCTTACCTTTATTTTTTTCAGAAGGAAATAACACCTGTGTCTTCTCTTCATTAGGTCAACTGGCCCTTGCCCAAGCCCCTCCCCCAGCAGTGACCTACACTGCCCCGGTCTTAAACCTGCCCACTTTGGCTATGTCAACCTATAGGAACTGTGACAATCTGGACGGCGTACCCAGTCACGAATTAGTGACAGGTGAGTGGGATCTGCGGAATATACTGATGATAGCATGCAGCTCAATGTCGAGGGGGGTGCCACTGAGCTGACTTCTAATTGGCTAATTTGTTCTGGTCAAGGTGGGCGGGGGCAAACATTGGCACGGCCCCATTTCGAGAGGAATTATGAGGCGGACGTCTCTGCTCTCTTTACCATTACGTTACAACGTACGATCGGATTGTGAACCTGCTAAATCGCCTAAATACTCGGTTATACATTTTTCTTCAGAAAGACAAGCTATAGATATTGTTGTTTCTGGTTTTCTTACGCTTGCTGGTTTAGTCACTGATCTGACAAATTACCAAAAGTAATATTATATAACCAATATTTTCCAGCTGACCTCCTTCTCAACTCACCCTGGACTGTCAGTGTCCTGCAAATCTGGTCATGCTTCTGACTTAGATTAGGCTTTATAGACTCTGGACACAGCCCAAGTGAATTTATTAATTATTAATAGTATTCTCAAAACATCACCTTGCACAGCCAGAACAGGTCTGGTCACCCCTTTGAGCCTGGTTCCTCTCTAGGTTTTTTCCAACAATCCGGCCCCCCATAGGTAGTTTTTCCTAGCCATTGTGCTTCAACCCTGTTGTTGGGTGCTCAATGGGGTTTTAGGCTGGATGTTTTGTAAAAGCACTTTGTGACAACTGCTGATGTAAAAAGGGCTTTATAATCCCCTGGTTAAGTTAAATGTCCATAGAATAAATAGCTCATCCCATACACAATGATTTAGTTGTTTCACCCTGGCTTTTTGTGAAATGTACCTTTTTACGCCATGAGACATTAGTCCAGGGAGTTGTGTCTGTAAACACTGTCCAGGCACCATCTATGCACACCTAATCCCAATGGAAACACATCTGTGACAGGGGTCATTCAACTAATTGGGCTCCCCATCGCTCTTAATATCCACCTTCTAGTAGCAAACCAATAAATGGTGAGGATTCTGTCACCCCTTTGTAAGACCAGTCACCATTGTTGCTTTTCAAATTACACTGCTGCAAACAGATTCTGGCTCATTAGCTTCGGTTTGCTTTTTTGTCTGTGCCAAACCACCGCATGTCCAGCCAAGACCAAAACCATTATTTTATTCTTTACAATTCAACCGGCTGTTGGCTGTAGGAACGACCAGTCATTTGTTAACAGGACGTGTGCAAATTGTCTATTTTTTCCCACCTAAACCGATGGACGACCGCGGCGTCCTCGAACGCTACGAGAAGCCTTTCTCTTCCTTTCACTGCTAACGACTCTCCTCCTTCCGCCGCTCTCCCAGACCCTCCTCCCCCCCCGTCCCTGCTGGCGCTCTACGTGGTCCTGGGGGTGATAGCGGCCGTGGTCCTGCTCTGTTGGTGCTGCTGGTCTCCAGGCTGGTTCCTCTGGAGGGTCAGCGTGTGCCGCTTCCTGCCCTGCTGCAACTCGGCCTGTGCCTCCTGCCAGCTCTGTGCCCGTAGCTGTGCCCGGAACAAGGAGCACCGGCCGGCGAAGGTTTCTCCACAGGCCCCGTCTGACAACTCCACCCAGGTCACCCTTACCCCACCCTCGGCTAAAGCCACCGCTGTCTCTGTGGAGGGACACGGAGGGGATGGCCTTTAGCCTAGCACCCGCCACGGCGGCAAACTGAGACAGACGGACGGCCTTTTTAACCCAAGACTTCCTGTGCTCAAGGGTGCCATGGGAAAACCATTGTTTTCTGTCGAAGGGAGACAGTGAGTTATTGTTTTCTCCACTTTGGACTGGGAGTGGCTTTGCTTTTGAACGTTTTTAAAGTCCCTGTAGGATTTTGTTTGTTTTTGTTTTATTGACTTACACAAATGTGTAACTTTTTTAAATGCTACCTTTTAAAAAAACTGTTTGTAAATGTGTAAATATCCAATAGCGGGCCTTGGGCTATTTTCTGGATGTAACATTACCCAGGGGCTATTTCCTGGATGTAACGTTACCCAGGGTCTAATTCCTTGATGTAACGTTACCCAGGGCATATTTCCTGGATGTAACGTTACCCAGGGGCTATTTCCTGGATGTAACGTTACCCAGGGGCTATTTCCTGGATGTAACGTTACCCAGGGGCTATTTCCTGGATGTAACGTTACCCAGGGGCTATTTCCTGGATGTAACGTTACCCAGGGGCTATTTCCTGGATGTAACGTTACCCAGGGGCTATTTCCTGGATGTAACGTTACCCACATTGACAACCATCAAAGGTTGGCAAAAAGCTTCTATTCTAAAAAATCATAAAAAGAATCCCACTCCCACTCATCTTTTCACTCCCATCCGTCTGCTCACACAAAAATTGCTTTCCACACATGTAAGCCCCTCAACCAACGGAGACTTGCAGAATTTACCTTCAAAATAGGAATAGTTTTGGTTAAATAAATCCCACACTCTTGTTTTCCAGGAACCTTGCGTACCATTTTGGGGTACACATACGTATTGGGGTACACATACATATGTCGCCTCTCATGTCTGCCATGTTACCTCCTATTGTTATCTTGCCAAGATTAAGTAGACACAACCTTTCTGGGTTTCCTCTTCGTGCGCGTTATGTTCCGAGATTACACAGTTCCCTCGTCTCGGTCTTTTGAGTTGCCTTTGAGAGATTTTGAGAGATGCTCCCAAGCTTTCTTAAGGGTGACACATGCGTGACTAAATGCTTAGTCTTTCTGCTCCGAGTTGCCAAGTGACAATAAAGCTATGTTCCCCCCACCAGCTAAAACTCTCCTCCTCTCAGTATTTCCCAGAGGCTTATTGCACACATATATATTTGATTCTTTCCTGTTTTATGAGGTCATCAATTGAGCTGAAATCAAGGATGACGAAAAGGTTTCACCAGTTGCTGGTGCATTAGTAGCATCTTCTATAACAGGACTTTCAGACGTGGTACAAAATATATGTGTTTTCAACATCACCAACAGGAGGTCATAGGGGCCAGATTCTGTCCCACAAACCAAAATTATTTGTGTCACTTGCACTACTATTGTATAAATAAATGATTTCTCTGAGATGTTTTCTTGTATACTTGTATAGTTTCTGACTTGTGTTCAGAGGGCTGAAGTGATCATTTCTACCACTATCTGTACTATTGTCAGAACCTTCACATTTAAAAGCAAAGACTGCTTTTTGTGGTCACTGATTTAGAACCACAATTAAAAAACTAAAATGTCATAATTGCCTATTTTTCACAAAATAGTACTTTATTGCCACTGATAGTTGATCCACCAGCAACTAGGAAATGGCTTGCCTAATAACAACTGATATGTGAATTTGTTTGACAATATTAAATGTATAGTATTAAAGATTAATTGGATATTACCACACATTTTAATATATTTTTTTAATTAAATGCATGTTTTTGGCAGGAAATACGTTACCATTGTCTGGTCTGTCTCCCTGTTCTGTCCTGTCTCTCTCTCCTGTCTCCCTCTCCTGTCTCCCTGTCCTGTCTCTTTCTCCTGTCTCTATCTCCTGTCTCCTTCTCCAGTCTCCCTCTCCTGTCTCCTTCTCCTGTCTCCCTCTCCAGTCCCCCCCTCTGTCTCCCTCTCCAGTCTCCCCCTCTGTCTAACACTCCTGTCTCCTTCTCCAGTCTCCTGTATCCCTCTCCCATCTCTCTTTCCTGTCTCACATCGGTCTCTGGATCTGTTGGTATTGAGGGTTGTAGGTATTCATCTGAGTCAGGATATAATTACTGCCTGGTTGGGTGTTCATCCTCTCGGAGACCCTTGTTGACAATGGGATGAGCTTGGCAAGGTCTTGCAAGCCTCAAACTGTGTCTGTTGCTTCTGTTACCACTGACAACCTTTCAGGGCAAACCGCTCTCCTTCAACAAAGAGAATTCTTTGTTATTTGAATGGTGTTTAAACCTTACACTTTAGAGAATGACCTTAATTTTGGGTTTATTATTGCATTTCTAAAAAACATGACTTCTTGATTAATCATTTTTCCCAAAATGATTGTTCGTTCATTGTTTGACCCGTTCTAGACAAATAAGTCCAAGATGAATTGGGAGAAAGAAATATTCTTGGTCCCACATTAATCTGCACACCGCACAAGGTAGTTAGTCCAGGCTAAGAAGCCTGTTTTTTTGCCGCTCAGGGACCATTCTACAGTGTCTCTCCCAAATCAGGGCACTTCCAGGTAGTAACGACTCCTGTCTGTTCTTTGGATAGCCAAATACTATTATCAGAAACATTTGCATATGAGAGGGAGGACATATTTCTCTCTGCTTAGCTCAGCACACTTCCTGGTCCCCATCAAACGGGGGATTGTCTTCCAAGCCAACGATGCCACATTGTTGTTTTGGTATCTGAGTCGGCCAAGCCACATGATGTGTCGTCTATGATTCACCCACACAGTCACGTGACCCTGCTAGACTAGGCCATGCCTCAATGGAATCAGGTTTTACAGGGGAAAAGGTAAATTAGACCTATACATACCGTACTGTATCTTTCTGTTGCAGGAGGGATTCAAATCATTTGGTCAAGCCTTAAAATGAGCTGTGATTGTCGACTGATTATGATAATAGTGGCATTTTAAGATATCATTGTTAAAAGAAGATGCTCACACTACACAAGACAGAGTACATTTCCTTAAACACGGTGTCATTCCCTAGTGGATATTTGGCGAGTTCTGCACTGTCCCCTAGGTGTAAAGCACATACACATATACCAGCAATACAAGCTATTATGGCATAGGGTGTCCTAACCATTTCCTCAGTAGGAAATGGCACCTTTGTTAATCTTTTGTTAAATGATTAATATCATGGTTAAATGTAATTTTTTTGGGTTCAATTACAACACCATTATCTATTGTTTGAAAGAAGATCAAATATTGATGTCCATATTTCTTAGAAAATAACTAAATATTTCATGTAGTTATGATTTTCAATTAATACCCAGGACAAGGCAGTCATACACAATTCTGTGGAGATCTCAGGGGTATCAAATGTAATCCAGGCTTGTGATCGGGTTTTATGAGTTTTATTTCTGATAAGGGATGCTAAATGAGTTTAAGTGACGTTTATTTAGAAGTGATTTATAGACAAACACAAGGGCAAGTTGTTGTTGTTTGATAGAAACGTGCGCGGATCAGAAGTAGCATCCAAAGTATGGATTAGTAAAGATTTTTTTTATTACTGGTACTAAGACCAAACTTTAAAGTAAAGATGTTCTACTTTTATTTAATAATTATGATTTAGAACAGAACAACATATAAAAATGACCAAGCAATGCCTACCTTACGTGTATGTGAAGCCTTGTGTCTCTTCTCCTAGATTTATACCCCTGTGTTCTATGTTCTTGATTGTTTCTTTTGGATATGTTTGTCTGATATTAGTTCCCGCAGGCATATCTGAATTCTGATTAGCATTTCTAAATAATTTTTTTTTTTTAAATAATCTAAAAGAAAAATAGCAGAGCAGAGATAAAGTTGATTATTAAAGGCATTGAACATTTTTGTTCTTTCACTGACGATCCCAGCATCTGATATAATTTACTTCAGTAGGGTTGTCGCAAAGCTTCCTTGTTTAAGTGAGTTAACGGTTTTCCAGAATTTAGAGGGATCAACGGCAGACTGTCATAGCATTAAGGGCTAAATATCTAGATTCTTTATACCTCCTGTCCATTTATTTCTCTGTTGCCTAAGAAGCAGCCAAGGCACATGCTTGACTCTTTTTTTGGAAGAGGCTTTTCCAAGTGAGACCCCAGGAAGAGTAGTGGTTGTATTTGGTCAGAGAACTAATGCCTAGTTAGAATTATTTTTTTACCAGAAATGTCTTTAGTGAGGTGTGTTTCTGAGCCATGGAGGTAAATACTGAAGAGTAGGAGAACACTAACACTGGGCCCATTATGCAAATCGTGGCTAAAAGCTCTGAGTGACAAAGGTCATGGATTAAGCCTTGCTCTAAGAAGTGTTTATAGTTTCAAAATGATACGGGAGTCAGATTTTTTTGCATAGTGTCTCTGATGCATTGGGCAGTGGTCATCGATATATTTAGCAAATAACCCAATAGCTATATATTTGTCTGGAGTATTTGCTAGAATAAGGTCTGTTCATGTAGGACGGGTAGGTGTAGTCAATAGTTGAGGAAGATATACTTTGTTACAAAATTTTGTCTTTCATTTTAATCGATGCTGGCATCCTGCAGTCCAGAATGAGATCTAAGATAATTAATAATTCAGAGTTTGCATAGTAAGAAATTCAAACAGTTCGCATAGAGCAGACACTGGAGCCGAGGGTGTGGAGATAGACTCACAGTAGCGTTAACAGAACGTTGTGACCAAGGGCCAGAGGTGGAGATGGAAAGTGACATCAACATTCAACACATTCCTCCACCTCTACCCACTCTGTCGGTAGAACTGATCAAAATAATAGACGGCAGACAGTATACAGATGTGAAATTTCATTTTCATCCACTTCCCATGCTACGAACTTAATCCATGTATCGATTTTGCCTGGAAGCTGAGTTGAACACGTTTAGCACGTTGAACACGTTTAGCACATTGAACACGTTTAACAGCAGTCCTAACACATGCTCACTGATATACGTCACCTACCTTGCCAATAGCTACTTAATTGAGTGAAAGCTACCTAATGAGCTGAGGGGTTGTCCCAATTAGTTGTTTTACAATACCTGCAGTAACTATACGTATTCAATGGATAAGCCAGATTACTAAAATGTAGTTGTAACATCTGTAAAACATGGTTAGGCATCCTTCATACGCAACTCTCTTGCGGCTGATTTTTACGTATGATGGCGCCCTCTAGTGGCTTTGTGTGTAATGAAGGAATGTGCACAAGGAAAGTGGAAAAATATACAATAAAACATTTATTTTAATAGGCCCTGTTGCAAGAAAATGAGTTGGGTCATACGATGAATATTTCTCTCTCCTATCCAACCCAAATGACCTTTAATCAAATTTTGTTGTCATCGGTTTGGAGAGAGAAGTAGTCGCGTTCGTTTGTTTCCTTAATTAACATTCGTTTTTAATACCTCTCCACAACATTATTAATCCATTCTTTAAAACATTACACAATGTACCTAACATCTCAAATCATTACAGCGTTGGTCCCCGGACTGGCGCGGTGGTGTAAGTATACATGCTGTATAACCGTGTTACGGACAACAAGGTCAGCTGATCGCGGAATATCCAGATACAGCAGAGGGCTGCTCTTTTTGGCTTTGCGCGAGTCATGTCAAACTGGACTGCACTTGTCACGATTTTGGGGGCCTTTTGGGGGCCCTAAGCAAAAGGTGATTTGGCGGGCCCCCTCTCCTATAGTGGTCCGATGCTCACTAGCTGTTCCGGGGCCAAATGGCAGTTGGAGGCCCTAAACAGCCACTTATGTTGCTTATGCCTGTGACCATCTCAAACGTGATTGTTGGCTGGGGAATGTGTTCACCTCCAGAGCACGTGCATCCGTGCAAACAGGCCACATCACTGCGTGCTCAGGTCACAGTGCATCCCCTCTATACAACCTGTTGATCACCCAAAGCCCTAATTCTGACCGGATGTGGTGGTGGTCTGAGGCAGAGTGATGTCACTTTTAGGTCAGATCGCTGTTTCAAAATAATATGTTTTTTGGGAGAAGCTTGGCAATTTGTAGAAGACGTATTTCTCAAGGTTTTACTGTCCTGCATCTGTTGTTGTGATGAGGCAAATCAGTAATTTTGATTCGGACATCACAATATCGATGAGGGGGCAAGATTGGGGTAAAGATTTTTGTAAGAAAATATAGTAATTAACACATTTATGCAAGGTGATATGAATGCTATAGATTTCTTTGCATAGGCTTTTTAAAATATGAATTATGAGATGTGTCGCCCAATAAATCTACATGATTTGTTATTTTTGGATTGGTTATACAAACTGTATTATTTTCGCTGGTTAGACGATGTCATATGAAAGGAGTGAAGTAGTACACGTTTGGATGATGTAATACAAAGCTATGGGTACCCGTTTTGACTCATAAGCAGAGTGCCACACTCTTGCATGACTCATCACTAGTAATACTAAACACTCATGTGTGTCATCGCATACTTTAAAACAAAATACAAAATGCCCTTGACATCACTTGATTTTATTTGGCAATGTCTGCATTTTCTATTTTATATAGGCCTTCGTGATATAAACACATTTGTGTTTGTTTAACTATAAATAACATAATCGATATAATCTGTTCAGTATGTGTATAGACATTGTGTATACAAATATTATTGCATTGAGTAGGAAACATTTCACATATCTAATATATTTACAGAATCGTAAACTGTAAAATTCAGCATCATAGATGGAACCTTTGCTGCTGTGGAGAATGTGTATCGATGTACCAAAGCGGTCCTGCTGTCTCTCATTAGTCGACAAGGGGTCGGACAGCTCCCTCTTTTTGACTGGGCCTCAAACTTCAGCTTTGTACAGATCGACCTGAGCAGCGAAGCGCAGCTCATCACAGTCTGTCCGCTGTTGACCGAGGCCCCCAATAATTCGTCTTGTGAAGCCTCCTCGGGTTCTTGCATGTATTCGGTGCAACGAGACTCAATACAGTTTCGTAAGAAATATTTAGGCTAACAGCGTAACGCTCTTCACGATGCGTGCAGTCGGTTCGCGGAACCTGCAATTCTCTGCGCTCCAGTCGCCTCGAATTCCATCTTCTTTGGTATGGTGACCTTCCGGGATGCGGAAAAAACCTTCACATCCCGCTGTGTCTTTCTCTCCTCCGCCTCCAGTTCAATTTGCTCCCGGGCTATAAGCAAAACCAAGTCGGCGTCCAGTGGTTCTCCGATAACAAATGGCTGGTAGAGTGATTCAATCAGGCCCAGAACTGTGCCTAAAAAGGCCACCACGGAGCCAACGAGGTATATCGTCAGCATGCGGCGGTTGGCCTTCTGCGAAAGCATTTCTTTGACAAAGGGGATCACCTCATACATTGTCACTATTCCAGATGAAGAACGTTCCCTGTTATTGACTGGGAAGGGAAAAATGCGGTTTTAATCAGTGGTCACCTTTAAGCATACTGTAGGCTTACATCTGACCAAAACATTAAGTTGAAAATGGTAAATACTTACTTTATTTAAATAGTTGATCTTGTTCTTTTTAGGAGATTAGGATAATAACCCCAGGAGCTAGACGAGTGCTGTTGTTGACCCGTGCTCGTTTATAAATACTTCATTATTTTGTTTCCCGCCCACTTCGTGACGTCATATGAACGTTCAACTGTGTCTGCTAAACAAATAGCACGTGTTGAGTTGAACGTGAGCTAGGTGGTACAATTGTGAAATCAACTCCTTTGACACTCTCAGAAACGTTTGATGTCGCAACCTGTATGTGCTTCGGTGACATTGGTAACTGCGGGTACATATTTATCGGAAGTAGTGTTAGTATGGAGTTCGGATTCCGTAGACGAAGGAATTAATCAATTATCAGAATATGTCTGTTTAATTATGTGGTTCAATTGTTGCTCAGTTTCATCCAAACATTGTTGGCTATTTATCGATAGTTGGGCTTTACCGTCTCAGAAATTCGTTAAAGATTTCGATGTTTAGTAATAGACGTTTTTTCTAATCACATTTAGGTGCTGGAATGAATATTAAAAGAAATAGACAACAGTGCTCAGGAGTTTACGTGTGACTTTTGTAGTAGCCTTATTATATTAATAGTTGTCACTGCTTGTGTTGATAATACATATACAAGGTAAAACATTTTAAAAGCTTACTGACAAATATTTAGGATATGTAAAGTGGTAGGTCCTATTTAGAAGAATAGCTGCTCGGATTTGAACTGACAGTAATAATCTGTTGAGTAGCCCCACCCACAACTGATCCAAACGCAATAAGTCGAAAGCAGGTATAATTGCACCGTTTTTAAAAAAGCAATTTCTTTGCATTATAATGTAATGTAACAGACTAGTCTAGGTAGAATAATTTTATATTCTATAAAATGTCGGATGTCTTTTCTTTCAGGCGCATTCCCACACCTGGCCTCTCTAGATTCATATCAAGCATTTTGGGAGTCCAGGGGTCCGTGTATTGTGGTGCTACTGGGTCTCACCAGCCAGGGAATTGGCCGTTTGGTAATTACATTTGGTTGCATGGCCTAGTTGCGCTCTAGCGACTCCTTGTGGAAGCTTGGCTGTCTGTGAGTTCATTGAGGAACAAAGCTTGGGAGTGCATTCCCACCCGCATGGGAATAATCTGTCTTGACCTCCCGGTTGAGCAAGCAGCTTGATTACAACCAGAAGGGCATTGGATACGTATCTCAACTGTAAGGAAACTTATATAAAATGGATCTTATCGCGTTCATCAGACCGTCTGCAAATGACGAAATTCGAATGCATCATATTGTCAACACAGTCCAGCTACTGTACTGTCCGGTATGTCTGCAAACTCTGTGACCTCTGTCTGTACTGGTGCCAACACACACACACACACACACACACACACACACACACACACACACACGCACACAACATCCAGAGGAAACTGTGACTAATTTAGGACTGAAGCTGATTGCAGATGACAAGGGTTTGTTATTCCGGGTGAGTGTGCTTGAAGTTGACTGTACTTAAATATTGCAGATGGATGACTGTACTTTAATATTGCAGATGGATGACTGTACTTTAATATTGCAGATGGATGACTGTACTTTAATATTGCAGATGGATGACTGTACTTTAATATTGCAGATGGATGACTGTACTTTAATATTGCAGATGGATGACTGTACTTTAATATTGCAGATGGATGACTGTACTTTAATATTGCAGATGGATGACTGTACTTGAATATTGCAGATGGATGACTGTACTTTAACTTGAATGGACTTGGATTTGGGAGGAGGGATGAGAGTTTGGTATTCATCCCAGAGGGGATGACATTTCAATCTTCACTCTTCATCTCCTATCCTTGTTGGGACCAGAAAACAAAAAAATAAAGTTCCCTAATTCTAAGTGTATATACTGTATTTAAGGCCTACAAACCTTAAAGTATCCCAAATTTTAACACTAACCCCAATTTGAGCCAACAACGCCGTAGAATTTTCCAGAGTTTCATGACGAACACTGTTGGCATTAGTCTGACAGGTGGCGCTTTGTGTGCATTCTCTGCATCAACAAGCACAATGTCCACAAGATAGAAGAGTTGGGATGATTAATGATACAGCATTCTTGGAGTACATAGACACTCCAAGTCTTGATGCTGTTCACATTAACGGCTGTACAGCCGTGGCCAAATGTTTTGAGAATGACACAAGTTTTGACACAAATTTTGCTGCTGCTGTATTTTAAACATCTTTCTCTCAGATGTTACTATGGAATACTGAAGTATAATTACAAGCATTACATAAGTGTCAAAGGCTATTATTGACAGTTACATTAAGTACATGCAAAGAGTCAATATTGGCAGTGTTGACCCTTCTTCTTTAAGACCTCTGCAGTTCGCCCTGGCACGCTGTCAATTAACTTCTGGACCACATCCTGACTGAAGGAAGGCCATTTTTGCATAAAAACCGAGGCAGCAGACCAAAAATTCATATTTGTGTCATTCTCAAAACATTTAAGACGTCTGTAGCTGTGGTTAAGATAATAGCCTCCAGGCTAGTAACCAGTTGTTTGTCCACTTTGGCGTATCGGGGAAGGACAAAGTCTGTGGTCATAGGCCATTAGAACCCCCACCTCCAACGCATGAATATAAATAATATGATACCATAAGGATTTCTGTTGTTGCCATGGCAACCTTACCTGTCCTCACTTTAACTTAAAGGTGCGGCCGCTGCCGTCTGGCCGGGGTGTGTGTGTGTGTCTGACGGAGGTGAGTCACAGAACACACCCTGTTCCTGACTGTCAGCCAGTGGCTGTGAGTATTCAACAGCCCGGAGGCTAGGTTTTTATTACGCAGGTGATGATCGAGACACACTGACACACGCTCACACGGTTACCACTCAGTGGTAGCAGGCTGTGTTCCGCTTACAGTGTGTGTGTGTGTGTGTGAAAACACTTATTCAATCAGGCGAGTCAGAAATAAGAATATCAGAAATGTTTAATAACAGAATGATGAGTGCAGATTTGGTTGCCTGTTGTTGTGAAGTGTATCGTGATCTAAAACCTGCACAGTTATGCTACTGTTCTTGTTGAGACAAGCCGCTAACCCATCCACATATCCACCTCTATGCTTTACCATTTCATTGCAGAGAACTGATTATTAAGCTATTCATGGGGGTTTATACTTACAGTTCATTTTATACAATCCCCCAATTGTCAAATATGTGTCATGATCCGTAACATAAAATTCCCTTTCCAACGTCTACTTGTGTGTGTGTGTGTGTGGTTTCCAACAGGGTGTGGTTACCTTTCTGACACAATCTGCATTATGGAGCCCAGGTGAGGGAAGGTTTATAAAGACACAGCCAAGAATCCACACACACTTAGACGGATTGTGAACAGCATAACACACGTATACATACAGACATCTACCGGTAAGTTACTGAGCCGGGCGGATTAACCCTTTCACCGGGCGTTTTCCTTTTTCCTTTCAATGTGGTAAAATAAACTTTTTACGTGATATTTCAATTGTTTTGTTGAATACTTGATGATCTGATCTTCATTCAAGTTTTACCTTTCTGTCTTGCCGCAGTTTTGCCTGTACGGTCTCATGACCTTACTTTTTCATTTTAAGACTTTCTCACAGGAGTCAAGAAAGATGTGGATCTTCTTCCAGTTCGCAGGTACATGAGATTTGTGTTGACATTTTTATTGTGATTTCTAATAAAAAAAAGTATTTGTTACAATGGTGTTATTTGTGTGTATATTCTATTTTGACATCTAGAGTGATGTTTTGATTTGTTACAGTTTATGTAGCATATGTGAAAAAGTAATTGTGCTCATACTGTAATTCAGATTGGACTTATACAATGCATTACTGAATTTATCCCCTCTCTTAGCCCTGACTGCTATGGCTGTGGCCCAGAATGACTGTTATTTTGGGGCCTGTTATCCCCCTATTCAAGACCTGCTTCTGGGTAGGGGCCAGCAGCTTCATGCCTCCTCCACCTGTGGCCTCACTGGGTCAGAGGCCTTCTGTTCCCCCCTTGGACAGGTGAGAACCCGTTTCTGTTGCAATGGGCCAAAACACATTGCCACAGAATTTGATGAACTCCGTTAGTTGTGATTCTGCATCTGGGCCGGTCCGTAGACCTTCAGGTCCTGGGTTGTGGTCCCACCCAGGATGTCTTGGTGGAGAGTGGTGTGGTTCAAACACCAGGGCGTGGATCATGGAAGAGATGGAGACAAAATGAGACAACAGTAGACTCGACTGCTGTCTGCATCACTGAGTGAGACGGTGAAAGAGACAGACAGATGGATTGACAGACAGACCGACTGGCATAAATGATGGCACCCCCTGTCCAGCTTGGTTGTGAGTCTGTTGCTTTCTGGGCCGACCAGGTGGATTGGAGACCGGGGCAGGGGTGATACTAGAAGGGCTGGAAGGAGACCGGGGCAGGGGTGATACTAGCAGGGCTGGAAGGAGACCGGGGCAGGGGTGATACTAGAAGGGCTGGAAGGAGACCGGGGCAGGGGTGATACTAGAAGGGCTGGAAGGAGACCGGGGCAGGGGTGATACTAGAAGGGCTGGAAGGAGACCGGGGCAGGGGTGATACTAGAAGGAGACCGGGGCAGCAGGGCTGGAAGGAGACCGGGGCAAGGGGTGATACTGGAAGGAGACCGGGGCAGGGGTGATACTAGAAGGAGACCGGGGCAGGGGTGATACTAGCAGGGCTGGAAGGAGACCGGGGGGGGAAATGTGGGAATTTGTGCAATCGTCTGGATCTGGTGCCAATGACACTAAGTATTAGATGTTGTAATTATCCCAGTCTGGGTTGGATAGACAAATATTTATAGGAAAAAGAAAGTGTTGAGCATTCTGTTCTTTTGGTTATAATTTTTAACCAAGTTGAAAGAGGTTTGATTGGTGTTGCTGCGTGTTTGAGTGACAAGCTTCAACAAAGCCTCGCCCTACTTCTTGTGTTGCTGGGTAGGGCTGGTAACTGTCACTTTTTTTGTTGAATTCACCCACTCCATGAAGGTCCTGATCACACAACACAAAAATGAAATATGTCTTTATCTTCAGCCCCAGGCTATAGAAATGTGTCTAGACTGGAGTGTGGATGTATTGTAATTGTATGACCGTGTTGTTGAATCATGTCTGATGGGCGTGTTTGTGGATGTCTTGGACACTCTGATTCACCCGACAGTACCGACACCAAGCGAGATGTGATTCATGAACCGAGTTACCTAGACAACATGAAAGGTTCTGACCTAAGACGAGTCGAAGTTCAGCCAGCATTTGACTTCAGACACATTTCCCAACTATTTTTTAGGACAAAGAATTGAACTGTTGGCTTGGTTTACGCTTCCCTGGCACCCTCTCATGTGTCCTCAGAGTTAACCCCGAATGGGAAATGCTTTTCTTTTGTTGGTTATTCACGCTGCTTACTCAATAATCCGCTGTTCAAATCAGTCTGCCTACTTAAAGCCATTTACAGTAAAGTCAGCAACAAACAGTCGACTGACGTATGCTCTTGAGGTGCTTAACTGCTGCAAGGTCATTATGTGAAGCTGCTGGTTGAACATTAAGGGCATCGGTCGCCTCGAGGGCTACATCGGCATCTACCACGCCTCTGTAGAAGGTACTGAGGGGGTATCAGAGATGAAGAGCACTAAAAAAGACATTCTTAGAAGGTGTTTGGCAGCGCCTTTTGAAATTCAAGGACTGGCAGTGGTAGAACTTTTTTAGTTCAATAAGGTTTCCTGAGGAACCCCTCTGAAAAGGGTAATCAAGGTGTAGAGAGAGGGGGGTGAGGGAGATAAGGAGGTGTAGAGACGGGTCTAGGGAGGGCGAGATGGAAAGAGATGTTAAAAAAGAAAGGGAAAGGGATGCAGGCCTCAGCCTCCGGTCCACTGCTGTTGGAGCTATTCCCTCTTGGCAGAGTGGGATGGTGATGTTGGAACAACCAGACGAGTCTGACCTATTTTCTCTCTTGCCCAACACTCTCCTGTACCCTGGACCCGCCATTGCCAACATGGCATAGTGGGATCTTCCTTAAAAAACGTTGAACCCATCTTTCTCCACAATGGGTTTTTTCCGTTTTTGCCTGTAGACAGCGTGAAGGATACGTTCCCGCAGCCAGTCTGCCGTAGGCTGCATCTGTAAGTGAGTGTCTAACCCCTGTCACAGAAAGTAGGTCAGCCAGCCATGCACACATTTTGATACAGACCCTTGTGTCGGAAGGCTTATCTCTTCTGGTCCCATTCCAGAGTTCTGGCAGAATCTTCACCGCGGTTTCCCTAGCAGACTGTTTTGAACGAACGAAGCAGGCTTCACAAGCAGGCTTCACAAAGGAAGCCTGATTCTTTTTTGTCAATTTGTCTTTTGAAAACAATCTAAACAGCTCTTTAATCAATCGGGCCAAGGTTTCTAATGATGTTAAGAGGCCTACATGCAGTTTGATCTCCAACATGTCCGTGTAGGTGGGGGGAGGATTTCTCAGAGGACACACAGTGCCCGGTTGTGTCCTGTCAGTATCTGTGTGTAAGGGTCAATCTCCCAGTGGATACTGACCACCAGACCACAGGCAGACACACACCCATGGACCAGAGGTCAGAACGCATGCAACCGCATACATATAGTATCTATCTAGATGTCTCTCTGATTCTGATGGTCAAAGTGTTTAAGATTTTGTTGTTGTTGTGCATGTGTGCCGTGTGTTGCTACGGTTACATGTTTCATGCAGAAATGAGTTTTTTCGGGCCTAGTCTTGTGTTTTTCCTTTCAGGCTGGACCTTGTGTGCGTAAACTCATACACATTGCAACACCATCACATCAGTTGGATTAACCTGCTGGCTGACCAAGTGACTGACACTTAACTCAAAGTATCGGGTCATGAAATGGATCTTGAAATCTGAAATCACTGATCTGTATTACAAGCTTATATTACAAACAATCAAATGAGTTTGGTAAGGGTGCTTCTAACCTTGATGATCTATCACTTTGCAGAAGGACTTAAACAAGATTAATTGTATTGTTTCAATCACTCACAGGTTGATTCCTAAAGATTTAGGAAGGGGCACAGGTTAATTCCTAACAATTTAGTAAGGGGCACAGGTTAATTCCTAACAATTTAGTAAGGGGCACAGGTTAATTCCTAACAATTTAGTAAGGGGCACAGGTTAATTCCTAACAATTTAGTAAGGGGCACAGGTTAATTCCTAACAATTTAG
>JACXGK010006383.1:0-28964 GCA_016801125.1 Novumbra hubbsi
GGCTAGGTGTTACGTACTTCAGCCAGGTTAGTCTTCCTGGAGACGTGTCAGTGAGGTGAGCAGGCTAGGTGTTACGTACTTGCCGTCTGCCAGGTTAATCTTCCTAAAGGTGGGGTACAGTTCCGGAGGGGGGCGGCCGTGCTGGTCCTCGTACAGGAAGACGGGGGAGCGCCCCACCTCCAGGCCCAGCTGCTGGGTCCCGTGGGGGTCGTACAGCGACAGCAGGAAGACCTGGGCACCTCGTCGCGCTCGCACTGTGGCGAGGACGGAGAAATCCACCGGGAACGGACCCTCTGCAGAGATGGAGGCAGTGTTTTGATCATCTTCCAAACTCATGCCAGGAGTTGGCATCTTTGTCGTCAATATTATCATCATTATCATGAACATCATCATTATCACTACTATCATCATTACCATGTTTAGAATTATAAAGAACATCAACATCCTCATTGTATTGACTATCATCATAAACGTCATCAACAACATCATTATAACTACTATCATTATAATTATAATTACTATAATTATTATAATCAGCAACATCTTCATTATCATTATTAACAAATGATGAGGGTGTTTGTTATATTGATATAGAATCATCATTATTACTATTAACAAACGATGAGGGTGTTTGTTATAATGATATAGAATCATCATTAATACCATTAACAAACGATCAGGGTGTTTGTTATAATGATATAGAATCATCATTATTACCATTAACAAACGATCAGGGTGTTTGTTATAATGATATAGAATCATCATTATTACTATTAACAAACGATGAAGGTGTTTGTTATAATGATATAGAATCATCATTATTACTATTCACAAACGATGAGGGTGTTTGTTATAATGATATAGAATCATCATTATTACTATTAACAAACGATGAGGGTGTTTGTTATAATGATATAGAATCATCATTATTACCATTAACAAACGATCAGGGTGTTTGTTATAATGATATAGAATCATCATTATTACCATTAACAAACGATCAGGGTGTTTGTTATAATGATATAGAATCATCATTATTACCATTAACAAACGATCAGGGTGTTTGTTATAATGATATAGAATCATCATTATTACCATTAACAAACAATCAGGGTGTTTGTTATAATGATATAGAATCATCATTATTACCATTAACAAACGATCAGGGTGTTTGTTATAATGATATAGAATCATCATTATTACTATTAACAAATGCTGGGGGTGTTTGCATGTGTGCGTGGGGAGGAGCTAAATATGTGTGTTAATAACTCTTCTACCTGGGAACAGTTGTTTCGTAGGGACACTGAGTTGTATCTTCTTGTTGATCTTCAGGGAGATGTCGGTCTCTTCTCTTCCTACTCTACTAGTGCACAGCCCCGCCTCCAGGGACACGCCCTCCATGTCCTCTGTTAGGTCCAGGATCTTTAGAACATCGACCAGATTGGCTAGAGAGGGTGGAAGGGAGGATTCGGTCAGTCAGTCAGAAACCATAGCAGAGGCTTATGTTCAATAGATATACTGTAAATGTAGTCCAGGCTTACCTATCCTCTAGAATATATACATGCCTATAAATGTACATATTATATATGCGGCCGACTATGTAACTATCCAAGAGGATATACTTTTTTTTTATGTGGAGTAAAACCAGATGGGTAAACCTCCTCCAACTGGAAACATTAAGGCTGCAAATCCATCATTTGGGTTCTTGTCTAGATAAACGTAGAGAAACAGTTAAGGTTGAACCCTTTAGTCGAGGACTAACCTTAACCCTTTCCTCAAAGACTCAGCGGATATTTCAAAGATTTAGAGCTGACAAGAAGGAAACTAAAAGAAAATGAATGAAATAAGCAAGAGAGAAGAGACATAGCTCAAACAACAATACCAATGAACCAATACACACACACACACACACATGATCAGACTTGCCACTTGGACTGAGAATGCTGAAGGCCACACACAGTCAGCCTGTGAACATGTCCTCATCTAACGCATATCAGGGAAGCCGCTTTGCACTGAGAACTGAGGCTGCTCAGCTGTAACGTGAGGCACCGACTATTCAGCAGCTGGTCAGCAGAGGCCTGGCCAACAAACGTGTCAAACGAGCCGCAAACTCCCATGATGACCTCCTCCATGCCCCCTGACACCCCCCACCTCCCACCCAGACCCCAACACAGTTAAAGACCTCATCAACATCAAACCAACATCCTTTTGTGGATGAATATTTGCGGATGAACATTTGCGGATGTGCGGATGAACATTTGCAGATGTGCGGATGAACATTTGCGGATGAACATTTGCGGATGAAGATTTGCGGATGTGTGTGGATGTGTGCTCTCACTAATACTACCTGTCTCACCACTAGATATCTAAGCCAGTTGTGTTTAGCTGTGTACAGGTCCATGTATTGACCTCACCTATTCCCAACACTGAGTCAGGACTCTGTTACATTTGGTTCAACTGGTACTGGAGGGCTTTCGCGCTGTTCGCTTAAACTGTGCCTTCTCCAGGACAGTAAAGGTGGGAATGTCGTAGCCGATGGCAACATTCCGATATGTTGAAGACAAAGTTTGCACAAAAGTCTGATGTCAGTCCACTCTCTAAAAACACACACATGGAGAAAGAGTGTGTGTGTGTAAGAGAGAAAGAGTAAATGAAGGAACCAATAACAGATGAGTATGGATAATAATATACATTAAGGACAAACAGATGAGAGAGTGAAACATTGTGGAGAGGAGAGGGTGAGGAGAGGAGAGGGGGAGAGGAGGAGAAGGAGAGAGGGAGATGAGAAGGAGAGGAGAGAAAGAGGGAGGGAGAGAGGGGAGAGGAGAAGAGGGAGAAGAGAGAAGGAGGCCTTCCATCTGCCGTGCACCTTGACACACACTAACGAAAACACACCCATAACCAACATGTGAACACTTTTATAAACACTGTTAACATACCTACACAAGTACATTCAGTCAGTTAGTCAGCCAGACTGCCTGTCTGCCTGCATATCTGTCCGCCTGCATATCTGTCTGCCTGCCTGTATGTCTGTCTGCCTGCATATCTGTCTGTCTGTCTGCATCACTTTGTATCTATTTGTCTGTCTGTCTGCCTGCATGTATATGCCTGCCTGCATATCTTTCTGTCTGAATATCTATATGCTGTTCGTTCACGCAGTTATTTCCCCTCCACCGACAAACCATTGAATGTCCCAGAACACATCTGCCAAAAACACTGAGGAGATCATCAACTAGAACAGACGTTTAACAGGATTTGTACAATTATTTTGAGTGAATTCATCTGGCCCTATTGTAGCTATGAACATATGGGGAGATTTTAACACATTCACACACAAACACACCCACACAAACAAACACTGAAACACACACACAGAAATGCTGGTCCACAGTCAGCCTTTCTCTCACCTGGAAACAATTAGTGCCCTGCTTAGTAGAATTAAGTCTGAATTATATGAGTGATAGTACTCCAGTCTGAGTGGTAGTACACCAGTCTGAGTGGTATTAATTCAGTCTGAGTGGTAGTACCCCATTCTAACTCTCTATCACCGTCACTCAAATTTTTTTCTCTCCAACTCTGCGTCTCCCCATTAGCCAATGAATAGAGTGATCAGGGAGAGGGGAGGAATATGATGGAGTGATCCGGGAGAGAGGGGAGGAATATGATGGAGTTATGAGAGAGAGGGGAGGAATATGATGGAGTGATAAGAAAGAGGAATATGATGGAGTGATGACAATGAGTAAAAGAAAGTGAGCGACAGGGAGAGAGAATTTAGAAGTTCCTGCAAGGTCAGCTGGCCCTGATCAAAACACACTGTGGCTAATCACGTGCTACGTCTCTCTCTATCACACACACACACAGTCAACGTGCTATGTCTCTCTCTATCACACACACACACACACACACACACAGTCAACGTGCTACATCTCTCTCTATCACACACACACAGTCAATGTGCTACGTCTCTCTCTATCACACACACACAGTCAATGTGCTACGTCTCTCTCTATCACACACACACAGGGTTGAGGACCGAAAATACACGCTCTCAGTTTCTCAAGTTGCTGGGGGAGAGCATTGCCTGTTAAATGGTAAAAATGTCAAATATAGAGAAGACAAGTAGCTTCAAGCCTGTTCTTAAAACACACAGAGAAACACATTCATTGAATCGGTCTCCATGAAGAAGACTGCGGTCACATAAATCCTGACTGAACCTGGCCAG
Organism: Novumbra hubbsi; assembly: GCA_016801125.1. NCBI lineage: Eukaryota > Metazoa > Chordata > Actinopteri > Esociformes > Umbridae > Novumbra > Novumbra hubbsi. The sequence goes on from JACXGK010006383.1 coordinate 4,223, forward strand.
CTGGAGCCAATGGCCCAGAGGTAATTCCCCACGTCAAGGGAGACACTTACAATTCTCCCTTTAAAAATGCCAAAGGAAAAAAGAATATTGCAAAGTTCAACAGGCCATCGACCTCTACGCTCTCGGGCAGCTTTCAATGATTTCAAAAAGAAACGGTTTGTTAACAGAATGATGGTTTGTTTCAGTCAGATGTTTATATGTATTTTGAATTATCTGGTTTGAAGGATATGTCTTAATAGCTCATTTGGTACCCAATGATGCTGGTATTACTGAACAGCACAACTTTTCATCAGAATAAAATAAATTAGAATGGGGGAAAAAAAATTGTCAACAAACAAAAACATGTAAATATGCTTTTGCATGGAGAAGTGATACAAGAATGTTGAAATGTTTAACTTATACAGGATTAGAAGGATATATATTTTGATAGGTGAGGCTGAGTTGATCTTATATCACAGAATGATCTGCTATTTTCAGGTGTGGCTGAGTTGATCTTATATCACAGAACGATCTGTTATTTTCCGGTGTGGCTGAGTTGATCTTATATCACAGAATGATCTGCTATTTTCAGGTGTGGCTGAGTTGATCTTATATCACAGAACGATCTGCTATTTTCCGGTGTGGCTGAGTTGTTCTTATATCACAGAATGATCTGCTATTTTCCGGTGTGGCTGAGTTGTTCTTATATCACAGAATGATCTGCTATTTTCCGGTGGGGCTGAGTTGATCTTATATCGCAGAATGATCTGCTTTTTTCAGGTGTGGCTGAGTTGATCTTATATCGCAGAATGATCTGCTATTTTCCGGTGTGGCTGAGTTGATCTTATATCACAGGGGGAGGCACCTACAGTCCCCAGCAGACTACCGGCTTTGTAATCCTCTGCACGACACGGTAGACTCAGCCATGTTACGTCGTCATCATTCCAATCGATGACATCCTGAAGGCAAGTTGATTCTATTGGCTCTCGGTAATGTGGGCGGGTTAGGAGGAGAAGCATGGGAGGGGCCAGCCTTGACAGCCTTTGGAGATTTAAAGGAATGTTTGACAGCTTGTCTCCACTCCCTTCTCCGCTTACAGCAGACGGGAGCGGACGGGGAATAGAATACGCCTGGGCAGGACTAGGCACAAACATCATCCATAAACGTCCCTCCAGAACATCATCCATAAACGTCCCTCCAGAACATCATCCATGAACGTCCCTCCAGAACATCGTAAACGTCCTTCCCACCCTCTCCGATCCATTTCGAACTGAACTTAATTGAAATGGAATTTGAGGAACTCCTTGGAACTTCCATTTTTACAGTAAACAGTCATCCCTCATTACATTACCCGCATTACACACACTCACACACACCTTTACAAACACACATGCACACACAATGACAGAGTCAATCAGGCAGTCAGTCAGTTAGGGAAACTCCAAGGGCTTTGATGATTGGCCAGCGTCGCCCCGATGACCTCCTGGACTCATCCTATTCTTGAGACTCCCTCAGGTCATCCTGGCAACTGCAAATCTGTACGAGGTCATTCGGTGCACAAGCCCTGGCTGGATGAGCATTGTGGGGGGGGGGGGTTTGCCACGATCTTCAACTACCCAGAATCCATTTGGAGCTGTCCCGATGTGGCAGGGGCTGAAATTGGGAACTGAGTGAAAGTGGATATATTTCAGTCAGCCAGGAAGACATTTCAGTCAATCAGAAAGAGAAATCGGTCAGTCAGAAAGTCATGTCAGTCAGCCAGGAAGACATTTCAGTCTGTAATGAGATCAGTCAGTCAGAAAGTGATACAAGGAATCAGCAAATCAGCAGATAGCCACTCAGCCACTTTAGGTCCAACTGTAAAGTACAGACACTTGACCTTTACCCGACTATGACACGTGGCCTTTACTTAGGGGGCTGTCGTGACAGCCAGGTGTGTGTCAGTGATGGGGAGTGTGTCATTCCCAGGTGTGAGACGCCCAGGTTTCAACCTACTTTGACCCCTCAATGTTTAGAGGTCAGAGTTCACACAAATGTCACTGGCCATTCACAGTTACACATGTACAGTCCAAACCATCCAAATCAACATCATTGAGATGCTTTACAGCCTGTTCTGAAAACCCAAAGAACCAAGGATCAACATTAGTGAAAGCCTAGAGAGATCTCACACACCTATACAAGCTCTACACATACTACACAGAGAAAAAACCCTTACACACGGAAAAACACATTTACACACATTGCAACAGTTACACACATTGCAAGGGTAGGCACAGGTATGGAAGGCAAGTTGGAACACAAGTCTGTTAACGCACTCGAATTAGATCCTACAGCAGAAAGAGAGGGGAGAGGGTGAGAGAGGGTGGAGGATAGAGAGAGGGTGGAGGGTGAGAGAGAGAGAGTGGAGAGGGAAAGAAATACTAGGGACAAAGGAAGTTCAAGCAGGCGGCAAACTAACTGAGACCCAAGATGGCTGCCAATGTCATCAGAAGATCGTTAAACTTCAGACTCTTATGATTCATGTTTCAGCATCAGTACTGAAACCACAGGATGCACTTTATTATGCAGCCATGCATATTACGTCTATTGTCACACACCGTTGTCTTTAATATAATTCAGTTGGCTCTTTGATTTCTAGAAGGGCCAGACGTGTGTCAATGTTTATGAATAAGGCTGTACTTCAGAAGCTTTCTAACTATCTTACCTCTAAAATGTGTAGGGAAAAACAGCAGAGATAACACAAGGGCACCACTGAGCAAGAGGACAAATACATTAAAGTGTCTAGTTTAAGAAACAGACGCCTCATAGGTTCTCAACTGGCAGGTCATTGAATAATACATCAACATCAACAATGAAAAGGGAGACTCAAGGATGATGGCCTTTTAGGCAGAGTTGCAACAAAATGGCCATATCTCAGACTTGCCAGTATAAAAATAAGATTAAGATGGGCAAAAGAACACAGACATTGGTCAGAGAAAGATTGGGGGAAAAAAGTGTTGGACAGATTAAGTTTGAAGTCTTCAGATAACAAAGAAGAACATTTGTGAGATTCAGCCCCAAATGAAAAGATGCTAGAGTTTCTTGATGCCATCTGTCAAGCATGGTGGAGGCAATGGGATGGTCTGGGATGCTTTAGTGAAAGCAAAGTGGGAGATTTGTACAGGGTGACAGGGATCTTGAAGACAAAAGGCTTTCACATTATTTTGCAATGTCATTCTATACCTTACATTCCAAAATAAAATATGTATGAAGTAAAAAACAATTTGCTTTGGCAATGTAAGTGGTGACAGAGACCATGAGGGTGGTAGGAGAGAAGAGTAGAGAGTGAGAGAGTTAAAAAGAGAGATAAATGGAGAGGGGGAGAGAAGAACAGAGAGAGGGGGGATAGAGAGAAGCGAGGGAGGGGTGGCAGAGAGCGAGGCGTGCTGTATCATTATTTTAGTCGGACAAGAGAAGAGTGAGTTATAGGTTTCGGCCTACAGCATTATTTGTGTTCCCTCATAGAAACAATAAAAAAAGATTTTAGTATGCTGCTGTTCGTTGCTACGCTAGTATCAAAGTGTTTATTTAGTTTTCCAGTGCCCCAGGGAACCTTGGTAGGATGGAGCGCGCGCCTACCTCTGGGGTCTGCCCTGACACCGAACAAGCCCAAACGAGCAATGTCGTGTGTGTGTGTGTGTGTGTGCGTCTTTGAGCGGGTGTATGCGAGCGCATATTTGTGCAATATTTTTTTTACTCATCGATCATGCTGTTTCCGCATTCATGAACATATAAAATGTGTATTTTACTGAACATTAGACAAAATATGTAATGAAAACTTTGACAGCCAGATAATTTAAATATAAAGAGCCGTGCTTACTTGCTGGTTTCGCCGTCGTCTTGTGAAACCCGTAGATGAAGAGGAGTATGCAAAGGAGGAAGACAGGCGATGCCCCTTGAGTTGAGGTCCATATTCTATTCATCTCACCGCTCAAAGTCTTTCTCGGTAAACCGGGAACTTTTCCCGGGTCGCTGGCTTTCACACCTTTCGTTCAGTCTTCACCGTCTCCACTGCACCGTACAAAAACACACACACACCCAAAAAAACACACACCTGTGCAGATGTACGACTCTGTGAAATCAACGCACGAGTGATTATCGAGGACCGGCAACCATGTCTGGAAACACGCACCCGGCGGGCTAGTTATGTACCACGAATTGTTATCCCGTCCGTGATCAATTTGGTCTAAGAGACAGGTAGAGCTCAGCCTAAAGAAAACCGGCACAATATAATGTTCAATCTATATAATCGTCCTCGCCCTTATATGTCGTTGTTCCTTCTGCTCTTATCCGGTGAGAATATATCCTCTTGATAAACTATGGGAGACGTTTATTACAGCAACTTATTTATTTATTCTACGGACCCACGAAACATCCAGTATTCTGTCATCCACTGCAACAAGCCAAATCTCTTAAAAATCTCTCTCTTCTTCCCTTCCTTCCCTCCCCTCTCTCTCACTTTCTCTCCCTCTTCCTTTGATCCCTCCCTCACGGGAGAGGAGCGTTTCGGGCAGGGATGTGCTGCGGTTGTGTTGTCTGGTGTCTGGTGTCCGTGGTGTTTAACCACATGGCTCATAAATCACCGCGACTGGAGAATGAGCTCGTGCACCAAGTTCATCAACAAACGCCCTTTATTATTTTTGATTCACCACCAACCACGCAACACCCCCCCCCCTCTCCCCATCACTCCTCCCTCCTGCTCTCTCTCCTCCAACCAGTCATCTCTCTCTCTCACTGTCCTTCCCCATAGGCCTCTGTCATTAATGGATCCAATACATGAGACAAGTAATTAGCCAATTGCATCTCATTACATGCCTCCTATTTTAGCTTGCACACCTACACACACACACACACACAAGACAAACACACACACATACATACAACCTGCCAAGCAAGCTAGGACAGGACTCTGCTGCCATTCTAATAAAAATATGCTGCTGTCGATTTCAAATTCCAGAGCCTGTCTCTGCCTAACTCCCTATTTGTGGAAAAACAATATTGAGCTGCATGTCTCTCTGTCTGTCTCCATGTTTCTTTTTCTGTCTCTTTGTTTCTCTTTCTGTCTCGATGTCTGTCAGCCTCAATGTGAAGCAGATAATACGTCAGGTGAAAGGACTGGCTGGGTGTCCCAGAGAGTCCTGCCAGGCCACGGGCAAAGACTAGAAGAATCGTGTGGGTTTTCTCAGCCCGTCACTCAGCCTTTAGTTCTGTGGGCACTGACTGTCCTGCAAAATACTTCGGTTCCCGACTCAAAAAAGATGCAAGAACTTCGGAGGTTGTGGAATCAAATAGACTTTAATGAATGTCATCATAAAGCCAGGAGTTTTCAGCAGAAAAGACAAACGTACAACTTTCGAAAACAAACATTTATACCATGTCCTGTCTCGTGTCCCATTCAACAGACCCTCCCACTCATGACAAGCTATAGATGACCCTTCCTCCTGGGGTTACTAATTATCGCCCCCCTTAACACCTAATGAAACTGTGTTGGCCTGGTTATCTCAGGAGACAATGCAACCCATGCGCCCCCTCCTCACAAGACCCCAACAGTCTAAGAAGAGTTACAACAGGCAGATAAGATATCAGTTAATCCCACACCCAGAGACCCAGAGCTTGACCAGAGAGATGGGTCATGGTGTCAACTGGTAACTTTTATGACGTTACCTCAGTGTTCTCTGTGTCCCAGTGCTTGTACTAATATACAGTGCATACTTGACTATGTGAATAGAAATTGATTAACATTATTTATCAATACATGTAGTTCAATATATTCATTGCTTATGAGTATATAGACATCTTATTGATTATTAAAATGTTACTTCTATAATACCATGGTTACTAAATTGATTCCTAAGTGAAATTATTATGTGGATAGGTGAAACACAGAAATTCCCTTACATGACGTGGCTCCAGTCAGACCCATTGTCAGAGCATAGTGCTTGCAAGGCCAGGTTTGGGTGTTAGGGGGGAGGTTAGGGATGGACTCTCACAAGCACCCTTGGACATCTCCTCTAATAGCCCACCGGCTATGCCCTGCTTTCTCTCTCTCTTGCTCTGTCTCTCTCGTTCTTTATCCGTCGTCTTCTTCTCTCACGTTTTGATACATGCTCTTGTTTTAAAACATACACACTCACACACATGCTCACGTTTTAGCATACACGCTCACATTTTAAAACACACGCATTCTCACGTTTTACACACACACACTTCTGTGGCACCCTTTCCTAGCCCACTTTCGTCTATAGGCCCTGGTCAGAAGTAGGGCACCTTGTAGGGAATAGAGAGCCCTTTTAGGCACGTCCACATTGAACATGTTGAGATCTGAGGAGCCAGCAGGTATCCAGGTGGTAAAAATCCCCCCAACCCACCCCTCACACACACACACACACACACACATGCTTTCCCTTTCAGTCCATTCTCAATTGGAAAGATTCCAGGAATAGTTCCAAGTTGCCCACCTTTAGCCCCAGGTGGGAGGTTTTTACATTTATGACATAACCTGTGTGTGCCATAACATATGTGTGTGTTCCCAGGTACAATAATATTACAGATTACTATTGAATCATACAGAATACTAACTGCAGTTAACTGCTGTATAGTTTGGAATTGGAACTGTACTGGCGTTTTGATAGTTGTCATCCCCTGAAGCACCTCCCATTAGTTGGATTGGCTAAATGGGCATTTCTTATGCACCATATGATCAAGCTGCTCCCACAACAGCTCAGTAGGGTTGAGGTGATTGTGCCATTATAGACAGAATACCAGCTGACTGCTTCTTCCCTAAATCGTTTTGGAATAGTTTGGAGCTGCACTTGTGGTCATTTTCTTGTTGTAGGAAGAAAATAAGTCTGCCTTCTTCAAGAAACCTTTTACCCTGTAAAAATATCTCGCTTTACCACCACCAAAGCACCCCCAGACCATTATATTACCTCCACCATGCTTGACATATGGCGTCAAGCACTCATCCAGCATATTTTCATTTGGTCTGACTCTCACAAATATTCTTCTTTAGGACCTGAAACTCAATCTCTACACATAGTCTATAGTCTGTCTATAAAACATTTTACAGTATTTACAGAATAAGACCATTCAAAAAAATACACTGTACTCCCTAATGTTATCAATGAAAAACACAATGTTGGATGGGAGCTAGCAAAGCAGCTGACATCCGGTGGAATTACGTTTATAATCAGCCGTTTCCAGTTACAATAGTCATTTCAAACATTAACAACATCTACATGGTATTTTTGTTCAATTAGATGTTATTATAATGGACAAACAATGCGTTTCTTTCAATACATTTGTGTGACTTTAGAACAGAAGTCCATATTGGCCTATCCACCAATATGTAGACTATACTGTATATATACACAGTTATGGATACATTTGGTTATAGCGGACTCAATCTTTTGTTCTCAACTAATTGAAGCTCAGTGTAGTGGATGAAAAATAGGGATGTTTTTTATCATCTTATTTGGTTAATGTTTGTCTGTTTAACTAGTTAAAATGTTCAGTCCTTTTCTACCCGCGCCTCCATTATAATTTCCTTGACGAGCCCAAATCTAAAAAATACAACTTATCGAGCTAATGATAAAACCGTGGAGAGAAAACAATCGAGTCTCATTGGTATCCTGCGATAGTTAGTCAGTTTTTTTCATCAGTCAGTTTTCCTATCAAATTAGATGACGAGGCCAGTAGGTGGCGCCATAAAAACATGGTTTACAACGTTTTCAACAATTGTTAGGAAATCTCGAACAATTTAAAATATTTTTTTCAGCTGGATGTATTAAGACGGAAAACGATACGTTTTCATTATTGACCTATAATATTCTTCATAATAATCAATATTCAGTGGGAAAGAAAAGAGAAATTAAATATGGAAAAGGCCCTTTGGGTTTCTGTAATATTTGGGTTCAGAGTTATGCATTGTAGAGGCAAATAACACAATCAACTATCTTGTTTACCTACTTTAACATCAGAAAACCCGTAAAACAATAATTGAATTGGACCCCAGAAAAATATTGCAATGATAAAAGCTGTGGGTGGCTTCCTTTTAACAAGGGCTTTGACTAACTCTGCCCTGTGTAGATCTCAAAATAGTCTGAGCGCTTGTTTCGTTTTCAGTATTCACAGGAGAACCGAATCAAGGCCCACAAACGACACGGGGGATCCACACCAAATGACCAACCGATAATGTACTGGTTAGATAATCTTCACTTGCGCAGGTCTTGTTCCTGCTCTCCATGTGACCTAGGTACGAGCGCCTGTGTTTGTTTATCCGCTTATAGTGGCTCTCCGCTCAAAGCCACTCTCATCCCGCCCCTGCGCTGCTGGAGGGTGGTTGTTCAAACGCTAGCAGAGAAGCCTTAGAGTAGACATGGCGAGTCCGGGACAAAAAGTGGTCCTGATCACTGGTTGCTCCTCCGGGATAGGTCTCCGGATGGCGGTGATGCTCGCTAAGGACGAGAAAAGGCGCTATCACGGTAAGAGTGTGAAACTGGCGTGTGGCGTCTGTCCTCAGCGTCGTTTCCGCCTGCCTACCCTCCGGTTTGTGTGTTCTGGCTTGACCCATGTTGGGTTCACCCACTGTCCACTGTGCATCTTGTTCTCTGCTCAGTTTAATCCATGCTTAAGTGTCCTAGCTATCTCCCCCCTCTCTTCGTCGCTCTTTCCTTCTCCGTCGCGTTCCCAATTTCTCTGTCCCATCTGGTGCGTATAGACAAAGTTACATCATTAAAATCACTTATTTTGTTAGCCCGCCTACACACGCGCACTAAAGTACACACTTCGCCTCCAGATGTGTTTATGTAATATGTTTACATTGTTCGGGTCAGACACAGGACAAAGTTCAATAAGACTGTTTTGGAGGAGTATCACTGCTGTGGGTGTCTAAGGTCGGCCTGGGCGATACAGACAAAAAACACACCCACTTATGGGCTATATAACATTTCCAACGGTTAGTCTAGGCTATATATCGTGATATATTTATTTGTTTCTTTAATTCCAATAAAAAAACTGTCACTAAAGGAGTACTTCAGGATCGTAACTATGTACTAATTTCAAGGATTTAACTTTTGTGTTTCCACAGTCATTAAGATCAGGCCAACTGTCATAAACACAATTAACAGATTAAGGTCTTCGGAAACAAGCTTACAAAATATATATCATTAAGTGTACCATCATGAATTCATGTAGCCTAACTGCTACAGCATAGAACAATAACATCCACATTATTTCTTCAAATAGTAGCTGCTAATAAAAGGCGTTTAAAAAACACGGAGACAGTGTCAGGTAGTTTACTGGAACAGCGGGGTCTGAGTTGTGCCTTTTTGACCTCCGGTCAAACTTCTTAAATAAAAAAATGTCTAAAGTGTCTAAAGTTTGAGGCTTGTTGACTGTGTGGTTAAGAAACAGAGGGCCATCCTCCTCCGCGTGATATTACGCTTTTTCTACTTTGCTTATGGACACATGTGTGCGTGCGTTTGTTGACGTCAAATCAGCACCTTGTTTTTTCATCGGCCAAATTAAAGTATCTCTTGGCAGTTGTGTTTTGCCCTATGGCCAACATCTTTGTGTTTCTGATTGTATTTAATAAGGATTTGTATCCTGCGATTTTTGGCCAGGTCTTCATTGTAAATGAGAGCGTGTTCTCAACCGACCTACCTGGTTCAGTAAAGGTGACATAAAACGGTTTGAGTACTGTGCAAAAATCATGGATCACTTTAGAATTGTATACGTGTTTATTTGCTCAGAATAACACTATTGAAATTGAAGCAAACGCAACACTCGAGAAAAAAACTTTAGATTACGGTTTACACGGTTGCTCTAAATCCTCTTTCTATAGCTGTCTATGTGACACTGTGAAGTACGTAAGTTATATATCGTAGTCTATATGTCCTATCGCTACTTAACCCAAGATAGGACCTAATAGCAGGCAGTTAGAGTAGAGGCTTTACCCCGCCCCCACACACACGCCCTCACCGTGACAATACACCGACAGGTCCACCCCGTCTACTTTCTGCCCGATTTAGAGGCTTTGTCCTGGGCCGCTGAAAGACTAAAACCGACGGTGGGGTGGTGTCGTCAGGTAAGTGACAATGCTAAACCAAGCTGCGTTAGCTCCAGAATAGGAGCTGACCAGAGCAGAGGAGCTAAATCGGCATGGTGTCAAGTTAGGTTGAGGACCTCGAATGTGAGCTTGCTATTTGATTAAATAAATACTAGCAAATGCAGCACACAGCGAAATACAATGTTCTGTTCGCTGTAATTAATCGGTAGGGTTGGATCCCTTGAATGCTGATTGGCTGCAGGTTTCACTGTTTTTAAGTTGGTAAATCAATTTATAATAACAATAACTTCTGGGTTTCTTTATTTTACACAAACACAAAGACTTCCCTTAACCTACAACCCTGTTTACATTGGAATGAATAACAGAATGCAACAATGTGCAATTGTGCAATCATTTAAACCTTACATTTAATTGAAAATCGTACAAAGACAACATATAAAATGTTGAAACTAAGAACTGTTATTATTTCTTGAAAGATATATGCCCACTTTGAACACAGACCGAAGACTTGTCCAACCAATATTGGAACAGGATTAAAGGAACAGGGGGTAGGTTGTAATGGCATAAATTGTGATGTGAACAAGGCTCCAGTCTCCATAGCATGATGGGGAGCGGAGAAACATCCCCATAGTATGATGCTCCCACCACCATGCTTCACCGCTACGACGGCATTAGTCAGTTGAGGTGTGGACGTGAAGGGGTCTTAATGCATCCCCAAGTTTCTCTATCTCTCTCCCTGTCCCCATTCTCTACAGTCATTGGCACCATGCGGGACCTAAAGCGTAAAGACAAGCTAGTGGAGGCAGCGGGGGATGCTTACGGGAAGACCCTGTCCGTAGCCGTGTTGGATGTGTGTACGGACGAGTCGGTCAAACAGTGCATCGACGGCATCAAGGACCGACATGTGGATGTGCTTAGTAAGGAGCAGCTTGGTTGCCAGGGTGTTTGGACATGCCCAGTAAAGGGGCACGCTCGGCTAAGTTGTTAAAAGACGTTAAAAGTACAAAATGCCGGATTGTTATTTAAGAACATTCATAGTTTGAACCGGTTTTGCACAAGACTCAACTCTCTAACACAATATCTGAAAGACCATATGCTGATAAATGCCCTAGACTCACAAACAAGTCTAAAAGACCATGTACTGATGAATGTGCCATTCTTCAAAACCTCTAAAACACACATCTAGCTTAATCCACACAGCTAGATAGCATAGAGGAAGTGTTTATCCACACCTATTTACTCCATCTAAATTTCCCCTCCCTGGAGTATTACCATTAGGGATACAACCAAGCACAACTGATCTTGACAGTTTGATTAAGTGTATATCCACTCCTATTTACCCCCCCCCCGTCTGGACACGGGGTGTTACAACCCTCCTGGCAGCACTCCTTCAGAGTATAGGCCCAGCCTAATGCCTGATGTTATACTGCCACCCACCTGTGCCTACTGGAAACACAACCTACACAAAACATTTTTGGTCATAGCGGCAAGTCGATATATATCTCAGCACGTATGCTCATGAACCACTTTTATTTTGAAATGATGCTGTCAGATATTTTGGATGAAATGCAAAGAAATGGCCCCAGATGACCTGTATCTACATGTCAGGTGTGTAATTATTCTCTCTTCCGTCTCTTTCACCGCCCCCCAGTTAACAATGCAGGAATCGGTCTAGTGGGACCGCTGGAAAGCTTCAGTATGGCGGAGATGAAGAGTGTGTTTGAGACCAACGTCTTCGGCGTGATCCGCATGATCAAGGAGGTGATGCCGGACATGAAACGCAGGAGGGACGGACACATCATAGTGGTCAGCAGTGTCATGGGCTTACAGGGTACAGAGCAGCGATTCGCCGAGACACCGCCCGGTTGATTCCGTAGGCGAATGTGATTGGTTAATTGGTTTTCTCATGCTACGTCGCCGTGTTCCCCAGGGGTTGTGTTCAACGACGTTTATGCAGCCTCCAAGTTCGCCATCGAGGGGTTCTGTGAGAGTCTGGCCGTCCAGCTGCTCAAGTTCAATGTCACGTGAGTACCCAGCTCGACTTGGTTACCCACAAAGCATTTATTTAATTTTGGTAAATATAAACAAAAAGAAAAAAGGAAGTTATCTCTCCTCTGTGGTTCTGTCGCACCACCCAATCCCCTCTTTCTCCCCCTTCTCTCCTCCCTCCCGCTCTTGCCGACCCAGTTTGTCGATGATAGAACCCGGACCGGTCCACACAGAGTTTGAATCCAAGATGGTGCAGGACGTCCGTCAAAAAGAGTTCCCTGGGACCGACGCCGACACGGTCAACTACTTCAAAAACATCTACCTGCCGTCCTCCGTGGACATCTTTGACACGCTGGGACAGACCCCCGATGACATCGCCAAGGTTACCTCTCTTTGTTTCATGCTCTCCCCTTTCTGTATTTCTCTCTTTTATGTAATTATCTCTATTTCTCTCCCCCATCTCTCTCACTCTCTCTCTCTCCCCACTCCTTCTCTTCCTACCGGTACAATTAACATTTATAGTCTTCCTTCCACTCTCCCCACTGTCTATTCTCCTGACCTCCACTATCTGGTCTCCTCGCCAACTGCTCCCTCTCAACTAACTAGTCACTCTCTCTCCACTAACTAGTCCCACTCACCTGCCCCACCCCTCTGTTACAGTGCACCAGGAAGGTGATCGAGCAGGGCAGTTCCGCCCGGTTCCGGAACCTCACCAACCCCATGTACACCCCCATCGTGGCGCTGAAGTACGCCGACGAGACGGGCGGCCTGTCCGTTCGCGCCTTCTACCACATGCTGTTCAACCTGGGACCCCTGATGCACGTCACCATGAAGGCCGTGCAATACCTGACCTGTGGATGTCTACGGAGCAGGACTGTGTCACCTAACTAGACACACACACACACACGCAGACACACACACGCCGGCAGTGTTTTCATTTCACCGAACCGAACGTTTGCTACCGTTTTCATATTCAGCAACTACACCAAATCAACACACCCCTGTGAAGAGAGACTGATCCACCTGGCAATGTCCCCTCCAAGGTGAGATGCCAGATTTTAACAGAGGCTGGACCTATAGAGGATGAGATGTAAACACTTCTTATGTTGGTCTGACATAGACTATAAATGTGTAGACACACCATCTTGTGTATAATATATGTAACTTGGAATAATACAGATCAACTTTATTTTGCGGAATAAAAACTCCTTGTTTATGCTTGAGACATCCCGAATTTTATATTGCATAAAAAATGGTATTCCATTACTACGGTAATCCCTATATAGCAATTAAAAAGGTAAAACAAATGCACTAGGTATTATATGTAATCAGTGTCAACTTATAACGGAACAAGTATAACGTGCAATGGAAAAAATACCGAAGCAGGGCCCCAATGGCCCAGGGACTTTCCAGAACTTTCCAGTGTACAATGGAAAAACACTAGTTAAGCTAAATTACATTATCGTAGCTGCTAGGTCAGCTGTTACCTACCAGATAATCTGAATTGAATAACGCCCAGCTAGTTAGCAAGTAACTTCTCTAAATATAACGTTGGATATCTAGAAAATGCAACGTTGGATAGAGAATCAACTAATGTTGTACTATAAGCAATTCTAGAGGGATCAACATAAAGCACTTATGGCACTTACTTACAGCAGTGTAATTCACAGCATGTATTGTAGTCGATTTCAGTCAGAAAGCCGTCAGGTTAGCTTTGTATGTGCGGTTTGCCGGCTTCAGCTCCGTGTGTGCGACCAGCACGACAACCACCTGTGATGCAGAACAGCAATTTTTGGGCGACCGGACTCACATATCCCGGCTATCCCGACTGCAGCCCCAGGCCAGGGAATACATTCATTATTAATGCAAATTATAAAGCGTCTTGGAAGACCTCTCATTTTCCCAACCATGATTGATTGAGCGATAAAATACATTTTGGTGGGACCTCGTGATTTTTTTTTTTTGCGGGATCCTTATAGACGTATGGAGGGTCTTAGATCCCCGTCAAAATAACCCTGGTTGGAAGCATTTAATTGAGTAAGAGGATGTAAGATTGTGGGAATTTGGAGAGCGTACAGTAAGTGAATTGTGATTGACTATACACTCCAGTACTGTAGGTAGCGCCAATCAGTTTAAAAGGACTGGCAATATACCACAGAAGAAGAATATTATTATTGTAATCTTTGTCAGTGCCACGAATCTGCATAAGTGTGTGTATTACGGTGTAAGCAACCAACCACCATCTTCTCCAGCAGGCTAGCTAGAACAACTGTTGTCAACAATCAAAATCCAGTGTTGAGGTAGGGTCAACCTTTTAGCTCTTCCATATACCGACGTTATTAGTTAGTGGTCAAATATATCTTATGAAGTAGCTAGCTGCATTAGAAACAGTTTAAACTCTAGCTAACGTTTAGCAACTAAAACTTTTAAATACGTTTGTGATGACGCGGTGTTGTGAATGATCACGTTACTTGTCATCAAGACAGTGTAAAAATACGATTTATAGGAACCGTTCGTTTTTAAGACGACAATATGTAGCCCTGATCCCTCTAGTTAATAAGTGTATATACTAGAAGAGTAAACTGGCTTGAATCATAAAAATATTGAATATAATATGCCAAAATATGACCCAAACAAGTGTTTTCTCTAATAGCATATGTCTTGTTTAATTGTGGGTAAATATATACTCATTATCTGTGTTTTCCCCTCATAACATTTTCACAAAGCTGTCGGTGAAACCTCAGTTCAACCTGTTAATGTGTTTGTACTTTGCTCTCTTGAATGCACCTCTAGCCTGCCATGTCAGAACCCATGTCGCAGGATTCTAGGTGGGGTCTTATGGCACAGTGGAGCATGAGGCAGGCTTTAGAGATTGGGTCGGTAAAGCCACTGGACTGCAGTCCAACACTGGAACTCAATGTTGTTGTCAAAGAAGAGGAGAGGGAAATGAAAGAGGAGTTGGAGGAAAGACTCAACAATGAAGAGGGGGATGGAGGAGAAAGAGAGATGCAGAGACTAGTCAAAGAGGAGTTCGGGGGAAGAACGATCAAAGAGGAGGCAGAAGATGCGACAGTGGAGGAGATTGCAGTCAAAGAGGAGGTAGAGGAGATAGCGGTCAAAGAGCAGGTGGAGGGGCGAGATGTTATTGAAATAGAGATCTGTGAAGTGGCTGCTAAACATCTAGGGGAATTGGAGGAACAATATTATGGTGAACCAGGTAAGTTTAGTTGTGGAGAATGTACAACCACAATTCCGAAAAGGATAAGACAGTATGGAATTAAAATAAAGTGGAGTTATTTGTGAATGTAATTTGACTTCTATTTAAACAATAAACATATAAAGACAAGGTATATAATGTTTTACCTTGTGGTCTGACGAGTCAACATTTCAAATCGTTTTGAAATGCATAACAAATTAATTGGGGGACAATTCCGCTTGCTAAACCTAACCAACTGGTGTCTTCAGTCCCCAAACGCTTAATGGGTGTTATTAAAAGAAAAAAGGTGATGTTACACAGTCGACCGTCCCAGCTATTGGAGTGTGTTGCAGTAATCAGATTTGAAATGAGTGTATATTTTCAAAAATAAATTCAGTACACAATGTAAAGCATCAAATAATGTGTTTTCAATATAGTACAGTGTACATTTATGTTTTTGCATTTTCCATACTATCCCAGCTTTTACGGAATTGGGGTTGTAGAATAATGTGCGCTTTGGTGGCCATGGGATTCCAAGGCAAAATGACTGTTCTACGGCTTGCATCAAAGATCCCTAAAGACACCTTTACTTGAACACCATATACTGTATGTTCCTATTTACCACAGATACAGAGAGCAACCCCAGTTCTGCAGCCTTAGGAACCCATCAACCCCTCACTGAGAGGATCTCAAGGCAGAAACATCACCACTGCATGGACTGTTTCACTAGTTTCTTTGAGTCAGAGGAGTTGAGAAGCCACACTTGTAGGCCCCACCCCTGTTTAGAATGTAGAGGAAGTTTCATCTGTCCAATTCACCTGAAATTACATTATCATGTGCACAAAAGCAAAATGACTAACTTGTGCGAATGTGGGAAGACATTTCAGACACCAAGCAAACTAGAGAGACACCAGCGAACTCACACAGGAGGAAAGACATACCCCTGCTCCCAGTGTGGGGAGAGTTTCTCCAGTTCATATTTCTTAAAGAAACACTATGTAAATCATACAGGATTTAAGCCTTATTGTTGCTTCGAGTGTGGGAGTGGTTTTAGTCAGTCATCAGATCTTAAGAAACACCTGTTGACGCATACAGGTGAGAAGCCTTATAATTGCTCCGAATGTGGGAAGGGATTCCGGCAGGCATCAGATGTTAAGATACACCAGCGGTCTCACACAGGAGAAAAGCCATACCACTGCTCTCAGTGTTGGAAGAGTTTCAGTCTGCCAATAAATCTGAAGACACATGAGCAAGCACACACAGGGGAGAAGCCTTTCCATTGCTCAAAGTGTGGAAAAAGTTTTAGTCAAGCAAGAAAGGTAAAGCTACACCAGTTAACTCACACAGGGGAGAAGCCATATCACTGCTCTCAGTGCGAGAAGTGTTTCAGTTTACTAGCCAACCTCAAGACACATGAACAAACTCACACAGGGAAGAAAGCTTTTCACTGCTCTCTGTGTGGAAAGAATTTCTATCGAGCAGGACAGTTAAAAATACACCAGAGAACGCACACGGGAGAGAAACCGTACCACTGCTCTCAGTGTGGAGAAAGTCTTAGTAGTTTATATTTTTTTAAGAAGCATCAGCTACTTCATGCTGGAGAAAAAGTGTACCACTGCTCTCAATGTGGAGAGCGATTTTGTCAGGCAGTTAATTTAAAGAAACACCAGCTAATTCACACAGGAGAGAATCCATACCCATGCTCTGATTGTTGGAAAAGTTTTAATAATGCACGAAAGCTAAAGGCTCACCAGCTAACACATACAGGAGAGAAGTCTTTCCACTGCTCTGAGTGTGGCAAGAGTTTTAGTCAATCAAGCTACTTAAAGAAACACCAGATAACGCACACAAGTGAGAGACCTTACCATTGCGCTCAGTGTGGGAAACGTTTTATTCGGTCATCAAACCTAAGGGCACACCAATTAAAGTATCACAGCCCTGACACTGGACAGAGTTCAGCTGCATTCAGAGAAAGTCAACTCCAAACAACAGATGCGGAGCATTAATGTCATAATGCTAATGTTATTTGCAGATTAGTAAAACAAATGTAAAAACTATTATGTATTCCACCTCTCTGTCTGTCTGCATACTATCTTACAATACAGCAGTTGTTATTAGCTGTCACACTACATGTCTCCATCTCTATCACTTGCTTACAAATGACCTGTTTAATATATTTTACCAATTTGTTACCAATTTGGTAGCATGTTATAAACCATCATATTGTGTCATTTTATAAACCCTGAGTTTTAAGTTATATACCATGTGTGTCATGTTATAAACCTTGAGTGTCAGGTTACAAACCTTTAGTGTCATGTTATAAACCTTCAGTATTGTTGGTATAAAAGTTATACAATCTGGGTGGAATAAAAAAAACAATCCTGAGTTTTAGAGAAAATCTAATGTTGCAGTTAATAAGAATAAGTAATAAAAATGATCAAACTAGAGGATGCATAAGAGGTGTCAGGTATTTAGCTGTTAGAGGTGAGAGAGCAGGTCCCCACTAACAGCTAGCCGGTAGATGAAGTACAATTGGTCAGGAACTGAGCCAACAACTGTAGGGTTGCTAGTGGTGATTTTGGAACCCTAACCCAAAAAAAGTAAAAAGTGTTGCAGATTTTCCAGATTTACTGAGTAGTAAGACCACACGTGACAGAGGAATGGTATATGATAGCTATCTTTTAATGAATTAAAAACATTTCACCATGAAATCATATTTTATGGAACACAGGAAATTGTAGGTCTTGTTTACTCAGCAGCTTCTTTTCCCTGAAAGAAGAATGAATGTATTAGTCTGAATAATGCAAAGGAAAAGTGTTATGAACTACAATTCCCAAACTACCGTAGAATTTCACAGATAAATACTTTGAAGCAGTGATCAAGCTTGATCTAAATTCTTTGATGTAGGTTCAAATTCTTTTTTTAGATCATTTACCGTTGAGTAAGTGTAACAGTTCTGTTCTGATGGCTATGAATACTGAATCATGTCTGGAGTAGGTAAGTAGAGTTGATGTGTTAATATTGTTCAGTCAGCTGTAGGGTTAGTAGCAGTCCTGTACCTTTCCACTGTCACGGGTCTTGGCTCTGAGCTTGTTGACCTGAGTCTCAGCGATGTCAGCACGCTCCTCCGCCTCCTCCAGCTCGTGCTGCACCTTTCTGAACTTGGACATGTGCTGATTGGCTGCTTCCTCCTGGGTGGGGTAAGAGAGCCAAAGAAGAACATCAGCATTCAGGGTTTAAAACTGCAGCTAGGAAATGTATACATATGCAATCTGGAATTTAACTGCTGATTATATTATAATTCTACTAGGACTAGACAATTTCAGAATATTGGACTGAATCAGTGACTCACCGCTTCCTCAGTCTGCCTCTTGTAGGCCTTCACTTTCAACTGCAGCTTGTCTACCAGGTCCTGAAGTCTGGCAACGTTCTTCTTGTCCTCCTCAGTCTGTGGGAGAAGATCAAATAATCAATGTGCCACAGTTTAAGACTCCTGCCTTAATATGTTAGTCTGTGAAGAAGGCACATTATCCTACCTGGTAAGTCAGCTCCTTGACTCTACGCTCATACTTTCTAACTCCCTTGATTGCGTCCACACCTCTTCTCTGCTCGCCTTCAACCTCTGTCTCCAACTCACGCACCTTTGTTGAGGAAATTAACAGTTAGTTGAGGTATACAGTGGTGAAATCAGATGTAAAAAATTGATGTAGAAGAGGTACAGAAATGTATCATGCACTTCTACATTTCAGAGAAAACGTAGATCAGTATATACTTATCAACAGTAAGTCATCCAGTCCTCGATATTCCCCAGCTGGAAACTCACCCTGGACTCCAGTTTCTGGAGCTGCTTCTTGCCTCCCTTCATGGCCAGATTCTCAGCCTCATCTAGACGGTGTTGCAGGTCCTTGACTGTGACCTCCAGGTTCTTCTTCATCCTCTCCAGATGAGAGCTGGTGTCCTGCTCCTTCTTCAGCTCCTCAGCCATCATGGCCGCCTGGAATAGTAATTTGTTCATTTTATTAGTGAAAATCATAACTTCCCACTCACATGAATGTTCAGAATTACAGCCCAGGCTTGTGGGGACAATTCAAGTGGATGAATTTCATGGACTCACATCAGTGATGGCCTTCTTGGCCTTCTCCTCTGCATTCCTGGCCTCCTGGACAATGTCATCCACCTCTCCCTGTACCTGTACCAGGTCAGACTCCAGCTTCTTCTTGGTGTTCAGAAGGCTGGTGTTCTGAAGGACGAAACATTACAGAGTTCTTAGAGGCTGAAATGATGAAACAAGCTTCAATCTCTGTCACATTCCAACAGGTTTTATCCTCTACCTGGGAGTGAAGCAGTCCAACACGCTCGCTGGCGTCGACCAGCTCAGTCTCAGCCACTTTGCGGCCTCTCTCTGTCTGCTCCAGAGCAACCCTCAGCTCATCGATTTCAGCCACCATCAGACCGTTTCTACGCTCCACCATGGCTACCTGCTCCTTCATGTCATCTGAGGCACGGACAGCATCATCAAGGTGCAGTTGGGCATCCTGTGATTGTTCACAATGACACAGGAGATCTTTGGAGTTTTGGAAATGGGATGACAAGACAAGACTTTCAAAAGTATCGTCAATATATTAGTGCTTTTTGTTCTGTCCCTCTTTGCCTTTTTATCACATTGATTTAAAGATAAATCCTATCCCATGATCATATTTTAGAGTCGGCTGTCCCAGTCCTTCACCTTGAGTTGTCCCTGGACGTTCCTCAGCTGCTTGGTGGCCTCAGCTGCCTGCCTGTTGGCGTGGCTCAGCTGGATCTCCATCTCGTTCAGGTCTCCCTCCATCTTCTTCTTCACCCTCAGGGCGTCGTTCCTGCTCCGGACCTCAGAGTCCAGGGTGCTCTGCATGGAGTCAACCACCCTCTGGCTGTTCCTCTTGATCTGCTCCATCTCCTCGTCCTTCTCAGCGATCTTCCTGTCCACCTCACCCTTGACCTGGTTCAGCTCCAGCTGCACACGCAGAATCTTGGATTCCTCATGTTCCAGTGTTCCCTGGACAAAGATGAAGGAAGATGGATTAGTCTAACAACTTCAAAATGTCTGCAGAACAAAAAAAGACAGGAAACTTAGAACGACGGATTGCACTGACTATTAATAATTCCTTTCCCTTTAAACATCTGTAGTCTATACCTCAGCCTCCTCCAGAGCGGTCTGGATCTCAGACTTCTCGGTCTCCACTGTCTTCTTGGCCTTCTCCAGCTCATGGATGCTCTTGCCTGTCTCTCCGATCTGCTCAGTCAGGTCAGAAATTTCCTCTGCAGACACACAAACAACAAATGGAGCAGTTTAGACTGAGGAGATTTACAGTGAATAATGCTAATCTCTTTTTAATTTTCAATAAACTTGTCCTATAGCGAAACAAAACTGCTGTCAGATGCTCACGTTGCAGGTTCTTGTTCTCTCTCTTCAGAGTCTCCAGTTGATCCAGGGCCTCCTCATAAGAGTTCTTCATCTTGAAGAGTTCAGTGCTCATAGAGCGGGCCTCCTTCTGAGCTCCCTCCAGCTCAGCCTGACCCTCCTCATACTTCTGTTTCCACTCTGCCAGAACCTGGAAATCCATGGAATTGATAATTAATGAGGAGGAATGGACTGTTTTAAATCAGGAATATGTCATAGTTATACAACAAATAATCATATATCAGACAGAAGATATGACTCTCATTTTCACCTTGTCAAAGTTCCTCTGCTTCTTGTCGAGGTTGGCGGCCATTGCGTTGGCTCTCTCCACATCAATCATCAGGTCCTCCACCTCTCCCTGCAGCCTCTGCTTGGTCTTCTCCAGGGAGGCGCACTTGGAGTTGGTCGCCTCGATGGCCTCCTCAGCCTCCTGCAGGCGCTGGGCCAGCTTCTTCCTGTTGAGCATCAAAATAGTTATGGTGTGTAGGAAACCTTTCAATACATCTTGACGTTACAGTGGCCCAGAGTCCCCTGAAACCAACCAACCTCACCCTATATTTTAGTTTTGTGACTCACTTGGACTCCTCTAGCTCCTCAGTACGCTGGATGGCATCAGTCTCATATTTGGTCCTCCACTGAGCCACCTCACTGTTGGCCTTGGACATGCCACGCTGCAGCTCTGCCTTGGCCTCCTGCTCCTCCTCAAACTGCTCCCTCAGGAGGTCGCAGTCATGGCGAGCGGACTGGACACCGTGGGCCAATGCATTTTTAGCCTGTAAGAAAAGCATAGATACAATCAAACTTATTCCAGTTGATGTCTTTGCAATAAGCCTCTGAACTCTTCTGTTTGGCAGGAGTCCATTTTGGTCCCTCACCTTGACCTCCTCCTCAATATGCCTCTTGAGCTCCTCCACCTGCTGGGTGAAAGCCTGTTTGCCTCTGGTCAGCTGAGACACCAGGGCTTCTTTCTCTTCCAGTTGGCGGCCAAACTCCCCTGGAGAAGGAGAAAAACCATAAATATATTTTAAATTAACCTTTACTGGGACTTTATTGGTTTCTCCCCAATAGAGAGGGAACATAGAGACATAATCTGAATGGAGAATCCGCCATGCAAGATTTTAAATAATGTGCAAACACAAAGAAATCAATGGTTTGTGGTTAATTATACATGATTGCTATGTTACCATTTTCTGTCAGGAGTCTGGCCCTCTGGGCACTGATGTCATTGACCTGGCGAACATTCTCATCATTCTTGGTCTTGAGTTCGCTCAGCTGGTCCTCAAGTGTGCGACACATCTTCTCCAGATTGCCCTGATAGTGAAACGTTTTCCAGTGTTATATTTGACACTTCCGTTAACTTGAATGGTAATATAGTTGACACTTGTTAAACCTGTTTGTTCAATCATCACTACTCACCTTAGCCTTGGCGACTGCCTCCATGTTGCTGGAGAGGTCATCGATCTCCATCTTGTACTCGCTCTTCTCCTTCTCCAGCTTCTGCTTGACGCGCTGCAGGTTGTCGATCTGCTCCCCGAGTTCAGCCACACTGTCAGCTTGTTTCTTGCGCAGAGCGGAGGCTGTGGCCTCGTGTTGCAGGGTGGACTCTTCTAGATCACGACGCAGCTTCTGGAACTCAGCCTCGCGCTTCTTGTTCATCTCAATCTGAGCAGCAGTGGCGCCTCCGGCCTCCTCCAGCCTCTCGCTGATCTCCTCAAGTTCCCTGGAGAGATCGGCCCTCTGCTTCTCAACCTTGGCCCTGGCAGCACGCTCAGCCTCAATCTCCTCTTCCAGCTCCTCAATACGGGCCTATGACACATGAGCACAACTACATGGTAACAACATAGAATCCATTTAACCTCACAAAGCAATAATAGTATCTACATTTATATATATTTACAGAATGTGTTGAGGGAATGTACACGTTATCTTTCAATGTACAGATCAATCTCAGAAGAATGTTGTGCGTAAAGATGTAACTCATGTGTTTACTTTTTAATGCTGGATCTTAGGTTCTGCACTCTACCTGGAGTTCCTTGATCTTCTTCTGCAGCTGAGCTCCCAAAGACTGCTCATCCTCAATCTTGCTGAGGAGCTGGCTTGTCTCAAACTCCTTCCTAAGAATCACAAACACATTGCCTGTTGTGTTGGTTTATAAATGATTGTTAAAACTGATAACTAACTTTCCTTTAAAAGGTACATTCAAATTCTTAAGATCAGGATTTTGTAATAATTTTGTTCAATACAGTCAGTTAATACTGTGGTCATTTGTTAGTATTTACTTCTTGATCTTCTCATCAGACTGCTGCTTGTCATTCTCCAGGTCCATAATGGTCTCCTGGGACAGTTTCAGATCTCCCTCCAGCTTTCTCTTGGCTCTCTCAAGGTCCATACGAAGCTTCTTCTCTTGTTCCAGAGACCCCTCAAGCTATAAGATAAAAACCACATGTACTGTTGAGAAATCAACAGCTGAAGGTAAAATCATCTTTCATACTATCAATTCCAAAATGTCCATCTTCACTCACGTCGTCCACTTGCTGTTCCAGCTTGGTCTTGGCCTTGGTCAGAGTGTTGACTTTGTCCTCCTCTGCCTGCAGGTCATCCAGGGTCTGCTGGTGGGCCTCTTGGAGGGCTTTCTTCTCCTTGGTCAGCTTGGCTACACTTTCCTCTACAGACGCCATCTCCTCTGTCAGGTTTTTTACCTGAAAACAGCCACACAGATGGTGAACTTTGGTCACTTCACCACAAAGGGTAAATGTAGGGGTTAAGAATAGTAATTAATATAGGAGTGCAAGCAAAACATGCATGCAAGGCCAGAGAGCTACCACCCCAGGATTGAGAAAGGATTTCATGAGTGTAAAAAAAAATGCAACTGGAATTGCATCTACTTTTGAGGATCAGTGTTTTGACTCGATTAGTCTTTTGATAATAGGGCTTTCTAAAGCTGTGTTTTTTTACAACCAGAGGAACTAGGATTCCTGGGGGTTCTTGAACTATCCACAGGGGTTCATCGAGAATAAGTATGAGACTAATTCTCTTTCACTTTCTAGTAATTATGCATGAGAGGATCCACTGTTTCTAAGTACCTTGTTTTCTGTGGCGTGCTTCTCCTTCTCCACTTTGGCCAGGGTGAGCTCCAGGTCATCGATATCCTTCTTCAGCTCAGAACACTCGTCCTCCAGCTTCCTCTTCTTGGCCGTCAACTCAGCGTTCATCTCCTCCTCATCCTCCAGCCTCTCGGTCGTCTCTTTGAGTTTGGCCTCCATCTGGATCTTACTCTTGATGAGTCCCTCACACCTTTCCTCAGCATCGTTCAGATTCTCTGAATCCTGTTTTTCAAAACAACAGGAGCAACAAACAAAATTCAGATACTACTATTTGTCTATAAAATGTACCTAATTTAGTTAAAGGGATAGGGAAATATGTCAGCTTACGTGTGTTGTTTGTCTGTAAATAATGTTAAACATGTTTTAATATGTCTATTGGGGTTGTTGTCCACTCACAGATGCAACTTGGAGTGCCAGGTCGTTTTTCTCCTGGACCAGGGACACCATCTTCTCCTCCAACTCCTTCTTCTTGGCCAGAGCCTTGGCAAGGTCTCCCTGCATCTTCTCAAAGTTCTCCTTCATGTTGGCCATCTCCTTCTCAGACTCTGCGCTCTTCAGGAGAGGCTTGATCTTGAAGTAGACCTTCATCCATGGCCAGTGTTTCACATTCATGAATGAGCGAATGTTGTACTGGATGGAGTAGATGGACTCTCTGGTCGACAGAAAGAATTGAGCAGAAAGGTGATGGATCATCACAATCACAACAATCAAATGGTCTGGTCTAATTGTACGTTCTAAACCTCAGAGACCAGGTTTAAACCCGTTCTAAACCCTTCCCTCTCATATTCTGTCCTGGCAGTCCTTCCCTCTTTCTATGTTCTACCTGGGACTTCCAGAAGGGCTACATTCCTCCTGCCCCTTCATTCTGCTTGTTTTTTGTTGCTTTTTTCATTTATGATTTCTATAATCATAAGAAATACTTTCTT
>JACXGK010006384.1:0-29050 GCA_016801125.1 Novumbra hubbsi
CATGTGTGTCGGGGCGACCACATACTTTAAACCCATGAGCTCATCTTCAGTCTCAAGTCCCAGACTCTCAGCTCTGTTACGACACGGCAACACCCTGGCAATGGACCGCAAAAGCCATATCAGTCTGAAAGAAATGGTGGGGAAGGGAGGGGGGTGTGTGTAAGGAGAGCAAGAAGGAGAAATAAGGAAGTGAAAGTTGAACGATTACAGTAGCAGCATGATCGGGCTACTGGGTTCAGTTAAATGGGTGCGGTGTACTGTAACTCTACCAGCCTAATGGTAGTTATTGCTTATTGACTGTGGCTAAGAATGTACTTGTCCCCCACACGATAAATATCTCTTTAGGATTTTTATTATCCATGAATCACGACGTTTGTATTTCATTATAAAAAACATTTTTTTATCTCAGGTTGTTTGAGGGATTTCAATGTCCTGTAGGATTCCAGTACGTAGAAGCTAAATGTTTTTATAGAAAATATGCGTGGAATGTAAGATCTACTATGACAAACAAATGTAGCTTGTTGATGCTCAGACCTAATCCCAGACTGATTCTTGCTGATAATTTTCTTCCTTATGTTCAGATCTTAAAACTTGGAATTGGTTACATTACAAGCAATATGCTCATGCAGCAATATGGCCAAATGTCACATCTCAGACTTTAGTTCAATAACTGAAATACTGAAAATATTCAGACACCTGTCTCTAACAGCAGGGAGTCCCTCAACAGATTCATGACCTCTGCAACACTAGGATGGCTGGAGTCTCTCTGTGAGATGACTCAAATTGGAGGTCAGCTTTACACACCGAAAAAAAGACAGTGATCTCCCTTCCACTCTGCTACAGTACCAGTGTACCGAAGCCTTTAATGCAACACCAAAAAAGGAGCTGTTCAGTAAATAAGTGGAGATTTGGCAGCCCGCTCTCCCCCAAGGCATGTAAGGGAAGAAATAATCCCGCTGAAGGTGTGGTCTGAGGAAAGAAACACTGTTGCATGCGTGAGCTTCTTCCTCTGCATCTACGGTACGAAATATTGCCGGGAAAAAGCAAACGCGGACGTTTAACGGAAGATGTCCTTCACACCACGTCCGTCATCCTAGTGCAGCTCCTTATTCCATGTCTACCCCGCTCTCCTCTCATAATGACATCCCTTCATATTCACAAGACTTACTCATTCTTTGCCCTACTGAAAACACGTCCACGCCCGTGTCCCAACGATCCCTTTCCTTGAGAACTATGCACAGCGCGGGGCACATTTTCGAGGATCGTTGGAATACAGTATTATTTAATGGGATTATATGCCAAATACAGATGACACGTTAGGATCTATTTTACATTTCTAAACAGAAAGATGAGTCACACATGCCTGTCACACAACCTTCTTATCCATCCCCTCGGTATCCCTCCCCCAAGCCTCCTGTGAGTCGACCGCATTCATGGAGAAATTGGTTGTGGATAATTACACTCTCCCTCACCACGGCTGCTTTTGCCACAGTTCCAACCTATCAGCTCCGATAACCCTCCGCCCCACTT
This sequence comes from Novumbra hubbsi, assembly GCA_016801125.1. NCBI lineage: Eukaryota > Metazoa > Chordata > Actinopteri > Esociformes > Umbridae > Novumbra > Novumbra hubbsi. The sequence continues at coordinate 1,531 of JACXGK010006384.1, forward strand.
TAAACCCCATCCGGCATCAGTCCATCACAGCGGACATCAGCAGAGCAGTGCGTGCAGCGGGGCGTTGGACAGAGTCCCGCTCTATTGGCATGTGCTTTGACCGAAAATGGCAAAGCAGCTGTGCTCTTTGAGGACGTTCCCTGCTGCCTTCTCATTGGACGCTTAGCATCAACAGGCATCTGCTCACAACCAGCTCTGGAATGTCTGAAGGCGACCGGTAACAACCAAGCCCTGAGCTTGAACCCGTTTTCTCCCTGAGAGTGTGCGAGCGCGAGGCTCTTCTAGTAGGTTAATGTTGTCTAATATTCATAGTGTCGACATGTCTGGGGAAATTCCGTTATCTTGCTTAATTGTAGATGCTGTACATTTGCCTTCAGTTCCTTGTTCCGTTTGCTAATTGGCTAGACTTGAAAATCTCAGTCACATTGCTTTCACAAATGAATAACATCTGAGGTGATACTGTGATTAATAAAGGAAGCCTATAAGGTTTTATTTTCTTCCCCCAACACCTGTCCAGGTACCCTATCTCTCTCCCGTCTTAGAGCACTGGGATTCACAATGTACCTATTTCCCTCTTTAGGCATAACATCTTCACCAACAGGTTTAGGTGAAAGTTAATATTAGGACTGAAACATTTTACTTACAGAATTTGCCGGGTTAGGGTTAGGATTATGGTTAGGACCATGAGCTACTCCTTGACCTAGTGGACAGGGTTAGGATTAGGACTTTGAGCTACTCCTTCACCTAGTGGACAGGGTTAGGATTAGGATTAGGGTTAGGACCTTGAGCTACTCCTTGACCTAGTGGACAGGGTTAGGATTATGGTTAGGACCTTGAGCTACTCCTTGACCTAGTGGACAGGGTTAGGATTAGGATTAGAGTTAGGACCTTGAGCTACTCCTTGACCTAGTGGACAGGGTTAGGGTTAGGACCTTGAGCTACTCCTTGACCTAGTTGACAGGCTAGTGAACCATGGATTTACACTGATTTTTATGCCAGATTTACAAAAATACATTATTGTTGGAAATGATCCTGTCAGTGTTGCCCGGCATTGTCATCTTGGAATATGTTTTAGTCTGTCGTGTTAGGCGTCCTTTAGCTCCGCAACGGTCCGGTCGGTCCATTTCTAGATTGTATGTTTAACAATAAGAGAATTAAAATGAGATTTTGCCAGTTTATGTTTCGCCAGGACCAACATATGTGGTGCATATGTGGTTGTGGTTATATCCAACCCTCTTCAATGCCTTTTAACAAGGAACATTTTAAATAACTTGGTTAACTTCCTGAATTCACCGAAATTGAAACAGTTGATCCAAACCCTAATGTGGTGAGAGCTCACCCACTGCCTGGCAGAGATAAACCCCAGTAACCACCCAGCTATGGCATTCTGAGGACCATGCATGGTAGCTATGAAAACAGTAGATGGTGCTGTTGATCGCTTTATATTCATATATTCTACTTGGTTCTATGTGACAAAACACATTCTCCAATCATCCCCACTGTATTTTATTACACTGCTCCAAAGCATGAAGGGACCATGTAATCATTACAGGATAATACCAAGTCAATTAAACAGGGATATAAATATGTTCAGATATTAAGCACAAGCGATTGCTAATCAATGTTACCTGTTTTGATGCAAACGCAAGTGGAAACAGGTGGACAGGAGAGGTAACAGCAAGACAACCCCCCAAAAAGGAATGGTTTTGCAGGTGGTGGTCACAGACACATTTTCTCTGCTTAACCTTTCTGACAGATTCTTGTCTAGTTTTGCACTTGTCAATACTGGTAGCATGAGGCGGTACCTGGAGCCCATTCAGGTTCCACAGGTAGTCCAGCTACTCCAGGATAGCACATCCATACGTGCTGTCGCAAGAAGGTTTGCTGTGTCTCCCAGTACAGTCTAAAGAGCATGGAGGAGAAACCAGGAGACAGGCTGTTACACCAGAAGACCTGGACAGGGCCGTAAAAGGGCATCAACCCAGCAGCAGGACCGGTATCTGCTCCTTCGTGCGAGGAGGACCAGGAAGAGCACTACAAGAGCCCTACCAAATGACCCCCTGCGGGCTACTGGTGTTCATGTTGACTCCATGAGGGTGGGATCAGGGCCAGGCGTCCTCTAGTGCTGAACGTTATGCCTCTAGTGCTGAACGTTATGCATGACCGGTTTGGCGGTGGGTCAGTGATGTCTGGGAAAGCATATCCTTGCTTCCTGACTGCTGTTAGGTACTACGATGAAATCCTCAGACCCATTGTCAGACCTTATGCTGGTGCTGTGGGCCCTGGGTTCTTCCTGGCGCTGGACAATGCCCAGCCTCATGTGGCCAGAGCGTGAAGGCAGTTCCTGGATGACGAAAGCATAGATGCGATTGACCGGCCCACACTTTCGCCAGACCTGAATCAAATTGAGAACCTATAGGACGTTATGTATCGGTGCATTCAACGCCACCCACTTGTGCCACAGACTGTTCAGGAACTCACTGATGCCCTGATCCAGGTCCGGGAAGAGATCCCCCAGGACACCATCCACCGTCTCATCAGAAGCATGCCCAGACGTTGTCAGGGATGCCTGCAGGCCATACACACTACTGAGTCACATTTTGGGTTTCCGTGGTGAAATCCAAGCATGTTGAAACAGCCTGTAAGTTCAATAATTAACTTTGATTTTCAACCTCAATTGATTGTGTTTTTGGTTGCCATTGATGGTTGTTTTAGTCATTTTGTAACAAATTATACAATGTCCAGTAACAATTGAGATTTTTACTGTCATTCATCGAGACCCAGTGAGTGATTGAAGTGTTTCCTTCATTTTTTAGAGCAGTGTATATTGATTAAAACAGAATTGAATAGGGAAACATTCAAGAGGTTGAATGCCTGGATATCTACACAGAATAATTCATTTTTACCAGGACTTACGTAGATGCGCCACAAAGGCTCCCTTTGATAGGGCGTTTTATCAAAATAGTGGCTATGCAACCTGTAGATGGTGCTGTTGAATTCCTTTCATTTCCTTCCCACTTGGCTGCATTCTGACATTCCAATGTGATTACTATTGATGACGTTCTCGGACAAAAAAGGGGAAAGCTGTCATTAATGTTGCTTGCGTAGGCAATTGCCTTTTGTATTTCCATTACTTTACTTACAAATTAGCAAAACCACGGCTATTACAGCATTATACATTATACTACCTGGTGGGAGAATTTAACATCTATGTTGTTACATGGATCCACTCTGAAGTCCAGTTAGTTTTAAGCAGGTTACATAGGTACACAGAATAATCTGTAACAAAGATTTAAATAACTATTCTGGCTTCCTATCTATCTATGTTTTATAATCTAACTGTGTGTACAAACAACACATGGGAATGAGCGAAGTAATTCTCCCTAAATTTCACACACATCCTTGTGGGAGATCAGAAACTATGATTCCGCCCCTTCCTGGAAAGTCCAATGACGTACTTTCCCAGCTTATGGTACTAACTCTTTTTTTTATCTGTAGCAGTGACAACTAGGGGGGGTTTCTGTTAAATTTTTAAGGCTATTCTATTTCTACTGTCACATGGGATAAATGCAGATGTACCGATAAATTGGTTTGAACCTGGCCCTCTGCTTTTTAATCAGAACCCTTATTCTGCCTTTCCACATACTAACCATCTAACAAAGCATAACATGTTGTGTATTTAGAGTTTACAAATAGGTTTGTATTGTTCCCGCTTGTTGTGGCAAAATAATGTCCCTCTCTCCACATATATGGTTTCGTTTTGTATATTCATATTGCTTGTTTGCATTACTCCTTTCAAACCAACTATTCTTTAATAGACTTTGTGAGTTAAGGTGTATTAGACCTTGTGAGTTATTGTTTAATAAATCTAGCTGGGTCAAAAATGCCACCCATGTATGAATAGAAGTTAATCATTTACAATGCTGTTTTTCAATGCTTAAAAGTGATTTAAAAAATAAGAACAGATTTGCCTTATCAATCTAATTTAGACTGTGCAAGGAAAGGCATCAGGAGAAATGGCTTTGAGCAGAAAGTATTTAATATGACTCACTGCAAAAGGAGGATGTTAACACATCTCCACAATCTTTTCTTCCAGCGAAGTGATTAAGAACATATTTTGATGAAACACTATTTGGAAATGAGCTGGTTTCCCTAAAAGTAGTCTATGAGCCAAAATAATTGCTGTACAATTCATGGTTTCATTTCCTTAAACCGCCATGACAAACATCAGCTGACTTTAAACGAAATATAGATTTTTTTTGGAAAACATACTTACACATTACCAGCAGTTTGAGTTAGTTTGAGTTTTTTTTTAACCTTAATATCTTTAAGATTACACATTGCACCCTCCAATTCACTGGTCACACTGAAGGGCACTTAATAACATGAACAATTGTTGGTTGGGCTGGTAATCATAACATTTTTTAACTCTTAAGACAGTTACAGAACACCACATGAGCACAGTCAACACTGGTGTTTGAAAAATAAATACTATTATGTTTCAATTTCTTTCTCAACAAAATATTATGCATTCTTCGATCACCAATTTGTTCAGTATGGCAGTACATACGTTTGCTATAAATTTGGGATCTTTGGTATTTTCTGAACCGACCTATACAAAGGAAGTACAGTGGGGAGAACAAGTATTTGATACACTGCCGATTTTGCAGGTTTTCCTATTTACAAAGCATGTAGAGATCTGTAATTTCTATCATAGGTACACTTCAACTGTGAGATCAAAAAAAATCCAGAAAATCACAATGTATGGTTTTTGAGTAATTAATTTACATTTTATTGCATGACATAAGTATTTGATCACCTACTAACCAATAAGAATTCCGGCTCTCACAGACCTGTTAGGTTTTCTTTAAGAAGCCCTCCTCTTCTCCACTCATTACCTGTATTAACTGCACCTGTCTGAACTTGTTACCTGTAGAAAAGACACCTGTCCACACACTCAATCAAACAGACTACAACCTCTCCACAATGGCCAAGACCAGAGAGCTGTGTAAGGACATCAGGGATACAATTGTAGACCTGCACAAAGCTGGGATGGGCTACAGGACAATAGGCATGCAGCTTGGTGAGAAGGCAACAACTGTTGGCGCAGTCATTAGAAAATGGAAGAAGTTCAAGATGACGGTCAATCACCCTCGGTCTGGGGCTCCATGCAAGATCTCACCTTGTGGGGTATCAATGATCATGAGGAAGGTGAGGGATCAGCCCAGAACTACATGGCAGGACCTGGTCAATGACCTGAAGAGAGCTGGGACCACAGTCTCAAAGAAAACCATTAGTAACACACTACGCCGTCATGGATTAAAATCCTACAGCGCACGCAAGGTCCCCCTGCTCAAGCCAGTGCATGTCCAGGCCCGTCTGAAGTTTGCCAATGACCATCTGGAGGATCCAGAGGAGGAATGGGAGAAGGTCATGTGGTCTGATGAGACGAAAATAGAGCTTTTTGGTCTGAACTCCACTTGCCTTGTTTGGAGGAAGAAGAAGGATGAGTGCAAGCTGAAAATCTGTATTGCCCAGCGACAACCCCGAAACCTGATGGATCTGGAGAAGGTCTTTATGAAGGACTGGGCCAAAATCCCTGCTGCAGTGTGTGCAAACCTGGTCAAGAACACAGGAATACAGGAAATGTATGTGCTCTGTAATTGCAAACAAAGGTTTCGGTACCAAATATTAAGTTCGGCTTTTCTGATGTATCAAAACCTTATGTCATGCAATAAAATGCAAATTAATTACTTAAAAATCATACAATGTGATTTTCTGGATTATTGTTTTAGATTCCGTCTCTCACAGTTGAAGTGTACCTATGATAAACATTACAGTCCTCTACATGCTTTGTAAGTAGGAAAACCTGCAAAATCAGCAGTGTATCAAATACTTGTTCTCCCCACTGTAGATCCAACAGCGAAATTCATTTAATGTCACAAATGTATCATTGCTAACATTAGTAATTAAGTAATGAATTTAGTTGTTGTGATAATGTAAAATGCCCGTTCATGGAACATAGTTGGGCTGCTGAAACAGTTAGTTTATGCTGGTGTAACACAGCGAATGGCCTCACTCTGACATGTCTGGGCCTGGGACGAGGCAGAACGTTGCGTGTGGTATCAGTTCGACAGTGCCTTGTGTGATTTGCAGTACAAACTGTTGGGGCGGTTCAGAGGTAGGCCAAAGTAAATATACAACTGAAATCATTGCTGAGATTGGACATACTGAAAATATGTTTTCGAGACGTATCATGCCTCAGTCGGGTGATTCAATCAGTGGGTTGTAGTCTAAGAACTACTATACGGTCACACTGTTTTTGTTTTAGAAGATGTTGCATAATTATACATTTCAAAATCACCAAGTGTCTTGCTTGCTCAAGAATATAATGTGGAAATAGACAATTACTCTCTGCCATTACATTCAATTACCTATTCTTTATTACCCCATTCATGGGAGCTCAAAGATTGCTAATTTAGAGATCCTAAAGGTATTCTTAAAGAAGATACTCACCACTTGAAGATCAGTCTATATAATTATTTGGTTTTGACCTATATAGTTCTTTTCACTCGGAAAATGACACTGAGCATTGCTGGTAGGTTGGGCTTGAATGATTTGATCACAAACCTCCAAAAAGTTCATTTAAATAAATACAACAATGTTCTTGTCAAATCACGTTATCAACTTATGCAAACACATTGATAAAAGCAGCAAATCATTTGGAAAGTTCATCTTAAAACAATGATAATCTCCTGATAAGTTTTATTATGGCTTTACATTGAAGATTTGCTTGTTTTTCGTGGTTCCAGAATTGTTGGTAAAGCTGTTGTGTGCCAATTACGCCGGTTATTTTATGTAAACAGTGCCAACTCACCAAAAAATACATTGCTCAATAAATTCCACATTAGTCCTCGATGAACTCAAAATATTAAAGATGAACATCTTCACTGTACATTACGAAATTTGTTGAGAACAAAATGACAATTGAAATCATAGGCTGTTCCAACTTGTGGGAATTTCATCACAGCAATTCATAATGTGACTCAGTAGTGTGTATGACCCCCAGGTGCCTGTATGCACTCCTGACAGTGTCTGGGCATGCTTCTGATAAGATAAACATCCGCTGGTGGATCTCCTCACAGACCTAGATCAGCTCCTGGACAGTCTGTGGCGCTACTTGGTGGTGTTGGATGCACAGATACATAACGTCCCGGAGGTTCTCAATTGGATTCAGTTCTGGTGAATGTGAAGAGAACCGGTAGCCAATTCTGGACCTTCAATTTCTTGTTTCTCTGGCGAATGACAATCAAGCTATTGGGCTGAGAGCACAGGTTTGACTAGAGGACGTCGGGGCCTCGTGGAGTCTGTTTCTGAATGTTTGCTCAGAGGTCTAAATGGCTTTAAGTGACTGATTTGATAGTTAGGACCCCAATCTATATTTTTCATGTAAATGTCATGTTATAAAAGGGGGCCGTCACGTCCTTTATATAACTGAAGGTTTTGACCAGTAGCCTGTAGCCTGCTGGAGGTCATTTTGTAGGGCTCGGGCAGTGCTCCTCCTGTTCCTCCTCACACAAAGGAGCAGATATTTGTCCTGCTGGTGGGTTGATGCCCTTCTACAGCCCTGTCCAGCTCTCCTCGTGGAACGGCCCGTCTCCTGGTATCTCCTCCATGCTCTTGAGACTGTACTGGGAGACACAGCAAACCTTGCTATGGCACGTATACATGTACCATCCTGGAGGAGCTGGACTACCTGGAGGAAACTAGCATAATGCAAAAGTAGAGAAGAATGGGTCAGGAAGGATGAGAAGAAAGCAATTGTCTGTGGCCGCCACCTGCTAGACCGTTCCCTCGTTCGTCTTGCTGTGGCCTCTCCAGAGCACCTGTTGTCACTTGCACCGAAACAGGTGACATTGATTCACAATTGCTAATGCTTCTTAACAGGACAGATTGACATCCCTGAAGTTTAATTCACTTGATGTTATACTATAAGGAAAGCATTTTCCCCCCCAAAAATTTTTAACAGTGTGTTTGGAATCAGCAGCACATTCAGTCAACTGCCTGTTTTCATGCAATAATGTTAAATAATTAGGTAATTGTCTATAGTTGTACAGGAATACATTTAAAAAAAAAAGATTAATACACATATATATTATTAATGTAACAAAAAAATTAAATTACTTTTCAGCAACTGGTGGAGATCGGTCTGCGGTCCTACTTGTCCTTTTGGTTCTGGGAATTTTGCAATTTGATATTGGGAAATGTCCATTCACATCTCAGGAAATATTTATGTTTGAGCTTATTTAAGCTTTTTTTTTCTTGATATTTGTTCAAGGCAAGTGCGTCAACCTTGATTCGTGCACTTCCTTAATGAAGGAACTTTTCCTATATTTCCACTAATCTGGAGAGGTCAGGAAACATCTGTTCCTATGCCAACAGGGGATTTTGGCAAGATATCATCATTGTCCAGATAACGTAATAAGGTATATTCATACTTCTGTCCCTGGTGAGCTCACATGGTCCAGAACAAAAATTTGCAATTAGAATGATTTTTGAGCAGTGTATTTGAAATGCCCATCAGCAGAACATTTAGACGACTGGAGGTCGTTGGGGATTTTGACATTTGTGTAGATATATAACAAAAATATATTTAGCAAATTATTAATTTTAAATTAGAAATTGAATGGTTTAATTACTGTCTGGAGCCATTGTAAAAATATATATATATTTTGTTTTTATTTGACCTTTATTTAACCAGGTAGGCTAGTTGGGAACAAGTTCTCATTAACAACTGCGACCTGGCCGAGATAAAGCAAAGCAGTTCAATACATACAACACCACAGAGTTACACATTGAATAACAACATACAATCAATAATAACATTGAAGAATCAACAACACATCAGCTGAGTTCATACGTTTTTTTTTTATACTGATTCATCCATTAGCACTGAGCAGTCAATACAATCATTTAAAATAGTCTTAGGTAATTCAATCTAAATGAAATGATAATGACAATGATAAAAACTAGTATTAACAATAAATGTAATCACAAATTTGATCAACAAATGTTCAACATACAAAAACAATCAAAAAAATGTAAGACATATTTTTTAATAATCTACATCTGTTGCAGTTAAATAATTATCTTACAAACATGAGTGCATATTTCTTCATACATTTTTTTATTCTGGTCCCTATGTGGGAAGGGAACCAACAACCCTGCATTGTAAGTGCCAATTGAGTTACATAGACAAGTTTCATAGAAAAAATGCAAAGGCTGTACTGGAATACATTACATATTTCATTAAATAAATATTAATATAAATAGCATATATATATATAAACAAGGTTCTGTAACCTGTTAAAGGTTTCTTCCTAAAAAAAACAAGCTAATAAAAAATAAATTATGCTGCATAAGTGCACAGAGAAAGTACAAGTTCATAACAAGATAGGTGGGCAGTGGGCTGAATATGAAGGCAAGCCAAGGCACCACCCTGGGTCACTTCAGCGTCTCTTCTTATAGAGATCATGGAGTATTAGTCCTCTGTCAAAACATGCCCTACTCGCCAATTGAGAAGACAGTTAACAGTTTCACACTGCGTCCGATTCTTTCAACATAAAAGATATCTGAAAAGTCCATTTGCACGCCGCTCTGTTCGTAGGATTCAGTCGGAGGGCTTGTGCAAGGTTCCAAAAAGCCGGTCCCAGTGTGTGAAGTAAGGGGCAAAGTTGGACTTGAACTTCAGGTGGTGAAGATCGTGATGCGGAGCTCCCCCATACAGCCCCCAAGGCACCAGTCTGTGCGGGGACCAGGGCAGGTCGTAGCCACAGTGGTCCTCCACGGACAGCCAGATGTTCAACACAAAGAAGAGCATCTCCGTCAGAGGGTGGCAGCCCAGCAGCAGGGGGTTGACCCCGGCGAAGAAGCCCAGGGACAGGGTCTCCCAGGCCCCCGAGTATTCGGTGGCCAGGGCGAAGGTGGACGTGTGCTTGTGGTGCACCTTGTGGAACGTCCGGTACAACCAGGGCACCTTGTGATGCACCCAGTGCCAGACGAAGTATTGGAAGTCGAAGAGCAGGAGGCAGCCGACGATGCCCCAGACCAAGCACAGCATCCCGGGGGCCTCGGCTGTGAGGCCGGCTGGTCTCCAGTACCAGTGCAGCACAGTGATTGGGAAGAGGTACACCACGTGGATGTAGAGGGAGTGCACCAGGCACCTCCACATCATGGTCCAGGACACGTGGCTCCTCGGCTGGATCTTAAAGCTCCTGATCCAGGCCAGCCTGGGCGAGAGGACGTCCAGCACCAGGAAGGGCATGCAGAACATGAGGTAGATAACGAGGGAGAACAGGACGGGGAAGAAAGGCGATCTGAGCCACGCTTGATAACCCAGTATAAAGTCCCATAAGCTCTGTAGAAGCATTGTGTCCAGGCCAGTTGTGAACAAGCTCAATGCAAGACTTCAAGTGTTGCATCAACCTCTAGTGAAAGTTGTTTTATGTAGTTGGTTTGACAAGCACCCACCCCACTAGTCCTTATATAGACTTCCTGGACTGCTGGGGAAATTCTCAAAAATGAGTCTGAGATAGCCAAGATATTTCAGTATTTCGTTCATCTTGTAATTTCCTTTTCCCTTTTATGTTTGTACAATGACACTGTTCAAACGCAGTTGCACGTGCATTTGTCCATTACAGTATTGTCAGTAAAAAACAAACAGGCGACATAATTATTAGGACAGGTAAGAATTAACCTATATTTGAACATGTGCGTCACGCTCAAATAATTTTGGACTAAATGTTCGCCTTTACATATTTATTTGTAATCTTTTTAAAAGAGACTTTCTGAAGCCATTTAACATGTTTTTGACTGCGGTGAAGTACAGACACAGACACGCGACAAATCTCAAAAGCTCTTGTACGAAGTATTCAATCAATCCAATATTGTGATTACAAAAGTGCATACCATATTCTACACTCCTTATATACCCAGATTTTAATCGAGCATAACATTTCCGAGTCACGGAGAACTAACCCATATTACTGAAGAGGGTGGGTAGACACCGCAACTTAAAAAAGTATATTTTCTGCATCGGGGGAGGGTGGAGAACAATACACAACCTTTATCTTTTGTAAATCTGAGGTGCCAAAAGTCTTATTATTTGGTTGAATCTATACTCTCTTTTGAAATATGGATGTTCGAGGTACTCGGACTGCTTTTCAGGGGTAATATTTTGTGGCCGATTTGAGGAGAATAGGTCAGGTGAAATTCTGGGAAGCCATAATGTAAGACACGCTTCATGTGCCTGCCTTGCAGAAAGCAATTCATTTTCGGAACGAATCCAGCAGGACTTAGATATTTATTTTTGCCTTAGTATTGAATGTTTCTCAGTCCAGAACCATTGCTCCACCTGACACATTGGTTTCCCTTGTTTTGGATTTCAGTTAGGCTACATTTGTAAATCATGGCATAGCCATTGTGGTGATTTTATTCTTATTATATGAGCTACAAAAACTTGAAGCAAGAATAAGCCTGCATTTGTTTACAATTTGAACGCCCCCACCGCCAGCTCTGAGATCACTTCCATCTTGGTTTCAGCTCCGATACTCAGCGGTTAGTTCTACGTGGCTCGGATTTGTCATGCTCGATTAAAATATGGATAAATAAAAACTGTGAAACATCGTATACACTTTTGTGAACACAATGAGGCGAAAATTGGATTGATTGAATTATTCGTTACAGAGCTATTGAGATTGTCCAATCTAAAACAATCTTCACCGCAGTATGAATTTGCATGTTAACGGTGCCAGAAGCGCCTCACCTATTTGACTCGGAATGCCCGTCACAGTTATGTAGTACACAGCGACACCAAGTGGTAAAGTTCAATCCAGGTATAATGAAGAACAGTATGGGCACAAGGCGGAATGGAAAATGTCGGTTTCGTTTCTTTCGCAAGCGGAATAACAGAATATAACCTGATCAGTTTCGTTTTACCCGCAAGCTCAAGAGTCAGTACAAATGGCCAGTGTTTTTTGCAACTTAGACTGGGCTACTTGAAGTCAACAAGGTGTCAGATCTAGAACTGGGCTAAGCAACTGCTTTCAACAGGATGAGGTAAGTACACATACCATTGATGAAACAAACCTTTCATTGTGGGCTTTTCAATATTTTCCTGCCTAGCTAGCTTACTTTAGTACAATATTCCTTTTTATTTTGTATCGTTAACATAACAAATTAATCATTATGATGATTATGATCTGTTGCCTTATATTAAATACATATTAATTTGAAGCTTTTTAAAAGTTTTTTATCTAACTAAATTAGTTGATGGTGCTGCAGAGATAGCTGTCCTTCTGGCAGGTTTCTCCATTTCTGCGGTAAAACTTTGAAGCTCTGTTAGAGTCCGTTAGACTCGGTCACCTCCCTGACGAAGGTCCTTCTTGCCTGACTACGTAGTTTTAACTGTTCCAAACGTCTTCCAGTTCGGAATGATGGACCCCACTGCGCTTCCGGGAACTTGTGCTTTTGCAATGTTGGTAAAACATCCTTTTAAATCACGTCTTATCACTTGAATTTGCCACAGATGGATTCCAGTTAAGTACAAAAACATCAAGGACGATCAATGTACACAGAATGTGTATGAGCTTAATTTGAATCGCCACGGCAAAGGGTCTGAATATGTGCGCAGTAGACATTGAAGGGTCCTGACTACCTTGCGAAGGCATTGTGGTGTGCCTCACAGTATTTTATGTATTTTTATGTTTTGTGTATATTTATATAGCTGGTTTGGTTTTTATTTTATTTGTGATTACGTTTGTTTTGTTGTCATCTTGCAATTGAACGCGTTTGACCCGATTGTCAATTAGAATTGGTTCGCACTTGACTTGGCGAAATAACGGTTAAGTAAATAATGAGATTTCTAGTGCTTGGTTAGGATCTTTGTATTGAAATAAATATCTCAGTAGCAGGACTAATGAGGAAGGGTGTGTCCTCCTGATGACCTTTGGCACAAATTAAACAATGTGACCCTCCATTTGTTAACCATAACCAGTAACAACACTTCAAGGACTGGGAGCTAATGTTTGTTCATATTTATTTTATTTCACAGTGCCTCTGTCAACGCAGATATGGAAGCGAAGCTAAAAGCACTCGATTGTCACTTTACATGGAGCATAGACAAGACTAAAATCAGGCACCTGGTAGACATCCCAGAAAAACTCTTGGATCGGATCGAGAACTACTGCCCGTTGAAGGACCATGCCACCTATTACAACGTACTTGCATTTCTGAGCCACTTGGATGGAAACTATACTAGTGCTCTTGAATACCTTCACAAGGCTGAGAGTGCATTGAAAGATAGGCGGGAAGACACAGGCTTTCTGGTGACCTATTCTAACTTTGCATGGGTTCACTATTACTCAGGAAACAGAAATCAGGTGGAAGCCTACATTGAAAAGCTGGAAAATATAAATAAGGGTATTCCCAAGGCCTCAAAGATTCAAGGCAGCTTACCTTCAGTACATGCTGAGAAAGGTTGGAGCCTTATCAGGCTTGGAGGATACTTTTACCGGGAGGCAAAAACAAGCTTTGAGAAAGCACTTGAGAAAGCGCCAGACAATGATTCCTTCAATGTGGGTTATGCCATAGTCCTGTACAGGTTGGCCAAGATGACCAAGGATAAGAGAGAGATGTCAGTGGATGATCAAGCCACCACTCAGCTGAAGAAAGCCTTATCAATGGATCCTGGTAACTCTGAGCTCATGGTCCTTGTAGCCCTGCAGCTTCAGAACAAAAACAAAGTTGAATCTATGGAACTCGCCACAAAAGCCCTCAGACTGTCCCCTGATGTTCCTCATGTCATACGTTACGCTGCAGAATTCTTCAGGAATGAGGACTCGATTAATGAGTCGATACATTGTTTGGGAAAAGCTCTCGAAATGTATCCAAACTCCCACTCCCTCCATCACCAAATCGGCCTGTGTCACAAACAACAACTTACCCAGATGTTCAGGCAAAAGAGCAAAGGGGGGCTGATAAAAGCAAAGGTGGAGGCCTGCATCCGTCACTTTTCCAGAGCAGTGGAGTTGAAGCCATCAAACATCCACGCCAAGGTGGACCTGGCGGAGGCTTACAGTAACCACTACCAGATGGAGGATGCGATGAGGATATTCACCAGCCTCGTAAACGATAAATCCATCAGGGACTCTGACAAGCAGCACTGCTACACCAGCTTCGGCCTGTATCTGTTCTACAAGAAGAAAGACGAGATCAGGGCTGTGGCACAGTTTAAAAATGCCTACCAAATCCCAATTTCATGTTGGGACCGGAAACATGCTGGGATGAAACTGAAGCAGATAGCAGAGAAGTGGCAGGCTAACAAGAAGAGATCAGCCGAGGCCTCTGAAGTTCTGGCGTTCCTCACCACTGAAGACATGAAGAATACGGGAAACAGCAAAGAGCCAAAGAAAGTCCTGGCACACTCTTCAGAAACGGATGACCTTTCAAAATAGCCTACAGAAAGGAATGAACCTCAATTAATGTTATTATTGTAATGATCTAAATAGATGATCAATTGATCAGTTATTTATCTTAAATCAATTGAAGATAAATAACTCTGGGATCCTTAAATGCCTGTGCGTAAAACAAATCGGTTTGGTGTGTTTATTAGATTTGGTTTTCTTAAAAAGATTTTTCTGAAACAGAAAAGTTCTTATGTCTTTAGATGTGTCACCCTTTTAGGTTTGTCGATTGGGTATCTTCACTGACTGTCCAACAGATGTCGCTTAGACATTAACATTGTAACAATGTGCATGGCTTATAAAGAAATATCACTTTTGCTTAAGGCATTTTTATGTTTTTTTGTTAAAAATTTAAATGCTTAGGTACATTTTTGCGGGGGGATACAACTTTCATTTGCATTCAATGGATTTTTGGTTTTGTGCATCAATTTTCATTTATTTTAGTTTGACAAGTGATGAATGCAGGCATAATTTGTTTAATTACTCAAAATAGCTAAGCCAGCTGGTTATACAGAACTTACACATTATAAAGGATATACTGTATAAATATTTTAACTGTTGCCCTTTTCTGGCCTGCAAATCATTTATGATTAACAAATTACAAAATCAAATGTGGCCCTGCATTTAATTTCATAATCCTAAAGTGGTCCAGAGGCCAAAAATGCGCCCCTGGACTTCAAGCTGTAGATAATTTGGTCACTTTACACAGGGAACAGAATAGGCTGACATCGGCCAACGGCACAGCCTTCCAGAAAAACCTCCTGGAACGCAGGTGGAAGTTCAGCTCTCCAAACCATGTGACATACTTCAACTAAATTGCGTTTGTTTGTCCATCTACCGGAAAGCAAGAACAGTGCTATTGAGTGTGTGTGTGTATCGATGCAGAACAAAAATAAATCAATTAAAAAGTTAATGGACACAGTCTCCTGGCATGACTGATATCATTCGTTACATGGCCTAGTATATCAGTGATGATTTTGACCAAACTGCTAAAAGATAGTCAACAAGGAGACCAGCTGAAAATATCCTGTGGGCTGAGATGTACCCGAACGCATAGCTCTGATCTAGCGGAGGGGAGGTATAGCAGTGTCAGCGAAGGACGCACATTGTTACAGGTGGGAGCAAGAATGGGAAACTTTATTGAACTATTGTCGCTTTTAGTGGAATTTTTATAGCGCAAAGTTGTCTCAGGTTAATGAATAGCATGAACGTACTGTTTAAAAAAAATTACAACACCATGTAGCCTATTTAAAATGGTGGATAGTATTTCTTCATAAAATGTCGAATACAAGATTATTTATGGAGTTAGATTTAGACTTTTGTAATCATTGAATACCATTAAGTTTTAGTTAATCGGTATTGTAAGTTCTCGTTTCACAGCAACAAGGTGGGGGCTTAGAACGCTGCAGCATCGCGGTTTGAGTATTTGGGACCTACACAATATTACCATTACCATTTCATTTTCACGCTTACGTTTCATGTTTTACGTATGCCTTTTCTTACGCTCATACTAATTTACGAATGTATGTTCTTATGTATGTATTACTATACTTACGCTTAACATTTTGGCAGATATCTAGTTCCATAATTATTGTGAAGCGTAATACTACGCTTTAAGTTCCTGGACGCGGGCATCGTCTGTGACCCTACGTCACTAACCCTGGAGAAACGAAACTAATGCCTAGTTTATGTCGTGGAGCTCCGCCCCCAAAAGGAAATCGAGGAAATCTCTGCCTCTGCCGAGCCGAAAGCACTATTCTTGAAATTGATGGTTATACTTTTCCCAGAGTTGTGATGCGTTTTTGGCTAAATGTAAAGTGTTGATTTGGTAGTCACTATAAATGTATCAACTTCCGCAGGGTACATCGTTCACGACTGTTGCCTACTTGGGCGGTGTGTGAGCGCGTTTTTAAGTGGAACAGCATCGGAGGATTGCCTCCTTGACAAGTTAATTTATTTGCAATTTTCACCATAACAATGAGGTAAGTCAATAAACGTTCCATTCTGGTCAATGCCATCGAGAGGTCTGTAAATGAATTGGAGCAATTGGGTGCATATGTCATTCTCAATGGCATTCTTGTGACATGCCACATGCCACAATATTTTTACCCTACACTATTTACGGCTTGTTTACAAAAGCTGTACACTTATTTTTATATTAATTAATATATATAGTTATTTTTTATTTTGGGATATTCTTAAGGCACCGTGTTTCCCAACAATATTGACGACTTGTTGTAACACTCGAATGGGAATTTTATTTAGCAGAAATATTGAACGATGGATTTCAATTACGGCGGTCTGTAATTGCTTTTCTGAGGCGTGTTAATCCTGTGACGAGGGTGAAAATGGAGCATAGGAGTCTTTACCATTGGCCTACAAGAATGGCAGACCTTTGTTGTCCAATAAACTTACTGCATTTTAGGACACGCTTTTGTGTACACCTTAATGATTTCTGATATTATCTTCAAGCAGCCATACTAACTCAGGATATATATATATATTTCATTTACAGCTCCTTTAAAGACAGTGCATTGAAAACAAAACTCCTTCAGATTGAGTGTCACTTTACCTGGGATTTGAAGGAAAACGATGATATTGATAATCTACAGACCAGGCTTAATGACCAGATTAAGTTAGGTATAGGGAAAGAGGTGGGGGCTATGCGGGCATTCAGCTTTCTGGCCTACACCAAACACCTTAAAGGTTGCCCAGAGGAGGCAATGGCTGACTTGTTAAAAGCCGAAGATCTCATCAGACAACAAGGTGGGAGAGACTTCGAGAAAAAACTTATGGTCACTTATGGAGATCTTGCCTGGTTACAATACCATGTAGGTGATTACGTCAAATGCCAAAGTTACTTAGACAAACTAGACAAGATTAAGGACACGTTTCCAACTGCATCCACATCTCACCTCCACCCCGAAATATACGGTGAAAAGGGTTTCACCTTCCTCAAGTACTCGTATAAACACTACGACAAAGCGCTGGAATGCTTCAAGAAAGCTGTGGAAATGGAGCCTAATGAAGGGGAGTGGAATGCGGGTTATGCGATCGCGTTATATCGTACGGAAACAGAACTCCCTAGCGTTGATGACTCGGCAGCTATTATACAGCTCAGACGAGCTATAGAGATCAACCCAGAAGACGCAGTCCTCATGGTCCTACTGGGCCTGAAACTTGCTGCCTATAAAAGATTTGGTGAGGCAGAGGAGTTAGTGGAGAACGCTCTGGAGATGTCACCGGACTGTCCACACGTGACACGATATGTGGGTAAGTTTCTCAGGCAACAGGGGCATGTTGACAAGTCCATTGATATGTTGAAACGAGCACTTAAGCGTACAAGCCACTCTGCCATAATACACCACCAATTGGCTCTCTGCTACAAAAGGAAAAAGACCTCCCTATACAAGAGAGGAAAATACTATGGTAGACGGGCTGAGATCCAGCAGCTAAATCACAAGTGCATTCAGCATCTGGAGAAGGCTACTTCACTGAAGCCTTCCTTCTTCTATGCCCTGGCTGAGTTGGCGTTGCACTACGGAGAGGAGAATGAAATCCCCAAGGCAGAGACACTTTTCAAAGAGACTTTTGAAAAAGCAAAAATGAATAAGGACAGTATGCAGATGTTACACCTGTACTATGGCCAGTTCCAGCAGCACTACAACAGATGTGAACCTCTGGCCATCAAGCACTACACAGAAGGAGTGACGCTTCAGAAAGACTCCGCTGAAGGGAAAAGATGTGCCCAGAAACTTAAAGAGATGGCAGAGAGGCGTGTCTCCGTGGACCCTGAGGACAGCGAGGCCTGCGGCATTCTAGGGTTTGTGTATCAAATAATGGGGGAGAAACAGAAGGCCATAGAGTTTTATGATAAAGCACTGGTTTGTGATATGGACAATGACAAATACCTCTCTGCACTCTGTGAACTTCGCCTCTCGCTACAGCAATAATACACTAAAAGTAAAACATTACACAGTGATCTAAGAAATGTATCATTTAGTAAAAAAATGAATTACCGGTGTGTTCATGAATTTTATTGAGGTTATGTTCTATGTTAGCATGTGTCGTTATCAAGCTATTTCACTTGTGATTATTCTGTATTATAAAATGACTATGTGCCTGTAAATATGATTCTTGTCCTAGAAATATATCGTTATCAGAATATATAGGATTACTTCTGTTTTTAGGTTTATATGCAATCAATGCATTTAAGGATGATATACATCATTTAAAAGTGATTTCAAAAACTGCATGATAACATTTTATTTAGAAAATATTGCAACATCACAATTCTTAAGGTTAGTCTGAGTCCTCTTGAAGTTGTAAATTGTTTCAGGTCATCGCAATGGAAATTCAAATGACCAAAGACACTGGTGCTAATGCAGCTGAACTGCCCATACACTGGTGCTAATGCAGCTGAACTGCCAAGACACTGGTGCTAATGCATCTGAACTGCCAAGAAATCCAGGACGAATCCCCTTTCCGACCAAATGCTTTAACGGTCGACTCCACAATACAACACTACAATACTAAATATGCCTTCAATGTCAAACTCAGAAAGGTGCAACAAAGGTTATTCTAATATAGAACAATATGATGTTCCCCCTAGCCCTCTGGTGTAACTATAGTGTAGTGTTCTGCGTTAACAAGGACATTTTAGAATCCATTTCTAATCTATACAATTACTATGGATTTTGTAAACAACACTGTATATAGAGCCAACCTGTCTTTAACAGCATCAATTACTGTATAAGAATTTGGTATAAAAATGTGTAACACCACAATTATAACATTATAAGACTAATTCATTATTTTCTCATTACAACATCTAGTTTCAAGACAAGTTTCCATTTTCATTCCTTTCAATAGGTCACAGACATTCACAAAGGAGCCAATCCCATTGGCTTTGGATCATAACTGCCCTCTCATGTCACTTTCTGGTATAACAATCCCCCTGGAAGGCGGATATCTTTCGTCTATATACTACAAACACCCTGACTGAATATTCACTGATAATTACATTGATCGATTTCTTTAGTTACATTTTTGTTCACCGACATGGCAACCCTGAAAGAGGAAGGCACAAACAATGTACAATAATATCACATTTACTACTGACTGATGGTAAGCAAAAGTCCTTAGTTTGGCTGATGCTGATCTGATTCAAGCATATATATTTACATTCTATTTAGTGACAGATTATAATGGCTTCATAAAGTGACCTCACTTCTGACCTAGTACAGTAGATTACATATACCAAACAATCATTATTACCCATCACCTTGAATGTTCTTTGGTATTCCAACAAAACTAATATCCAAAACGACACAAATGCTTTGTCCAATGCTAAGAAATAGCCGTGTTCACTGCAGAGTTCACCTCTTCACTTGAGGCTGTGTAGAAGTCTGGCAAGTTTCCTGTTTAGGACCCGTGTCTTTATTGTGGTGTCTGTGCTTTTGGCTTCTGCGACAGTGGCGAATCCCTGTCACCGTGCTGATGACCAGGGAGCTGGCGATGAGGGCGAAGCCACTGAGGAAGAACGTGGCTGTGTAGGTTCCTGTGGTGTCAACCAGCCAGCCTGCAGAGGGGGTGGGAGATAGGGTGGGAGATAGAGGGGGGCATGAACATTCCCTTGATGAACAAAGTGTTAGGGATCAATTATAACAGGACGCGTCACTCAATGGCTCCTTGTATAAAAAACAGACTGAGGTGATTGTGTGTAACAAAAAGAAAATCCGTTGATCACCATGGCCACATGTGTTTGTCTAATCAATGTATTTTAAAGGTGTCAGACAGTCATGGCAAACGACTGTGGTGTTGTTTTACATCATATTTTAAAAAGGAAGGGGTTTCGAAGTTCCACGGCAAATGGGCCTCTGCTTATGATTATCCACACAGTGTTTATTTTGAATAAGTACAATAAACAGTACTTTTAACACAATGGTCCTTATGTAAGCAGTCTGAAAATTCATATCACGCAAACTACTTTCATAGATTCCTGGTTCAGAAAATACATTGATTGGCCACCAGGTGGGGGTAAAATGTGTTTACTGGGGTCGTGTCACTATTTGGTGGTGTTCTTTTATATTTTTGTCACACACAGACCGTTTACCAGGAGTGTACAGACAGTATATAAGCATTGTTGGCCATAAGGCTGTTAACCTCCTCAGAACACAAAGACACTTACCTCCTATTGGAGGGCTGAGCAGGTAAGGAATGGCATGTAGGAAATACACAATCCCCAGCGCAGAGGAGAGGTTAGCTGTTCCCACAATGTCAGAGGTCACCACAGGTATGAGGGCCACATAAGCACCATCAAAGTACCCATATAGCACAGAAAAAGGCACCAGTAGGGCGAACGTCCGTAGGAGAGGGATGAAGAGGCAACACAAGCCCTCCATGCCCACTGCAATCGTGTAGCAAACATTACGATACTTCTTCAGGTACCTGGAGCGGGAAACAACAGTGGGTACGATGGTGTAGTTAACATTACGATACTTCTTCAGGTACCTGGGGGGGAAACAACAGTGGGTACAATGGTGTAGTTAACATTACGATACTTCTTCAGGTACCTGGAGCGGGAAACAACAGTGGGTACAATGGTGTAGTTAACATTACGATACTTCTTCAGGTACCTGGGGGGGAAACAACAGTGGATACAATGGTGTAGTTAACATTACGATACTTCTTCAGGTACCTGGGGGGGAAACAACAGTGGATACAATGGTGTAGTTAACATTACGATACTTCTTCAGGTACCTGGGGGGGAAACAACAGTGGATACAATGGTGTAGCAAACATTACGATACTTCTTCAGGTACCTGGGGGGGAAACAACAGTGGATACAATGGTGTAGCAAACATTACGATACTTCTTCAGGTACCTGGGGGGGAAACAACAGTGGATACAATGGTGTAGTTAACATTACGATACTTCTTCAGGTACCTGGGGGGGAAACAACAGTGGATACAATGGTGTAGTTAACATTACGATACTTCTTCAGGTACCTGGGCGGGAAACAACAGTGGGTACAATCAGTTGTTGTTGGCTCAGCTGATAAAGAAACCCAGCTCCTTTCCCTTGGGTTGACAGTTCACTGGAAGTTAAGGCAAACAACACGACACGCTGAATAAACATAAACTCCCAAATGGAATATTTGTAGAGGAAGACCGACGCCTAAATACAAAGAAATCACACAACAGCGAGGTTTTGAACCTCTCATCCAGACCAAATAATAACCAACCAAACGATACTCTTCATGAAACAAAACAGAATGTTAGGCCTACCTCCTGTCCACGAGCCAACCGAAGGTGATGTTCCCCACAATGTCGATGACCCCCAGGATGGACATGAGGAAGGCGGCCTGGTGGTGGCTGACCCCCACGTCCAGCGCGTAGGGCACCAGGTAGACGAAGGGCAGGCTGCAGCCACTAGCCAGGAACAAGAAGCTCACAGCCAGCATCAGGAAGTCGGGCATGAGGAGGAAGCGGTACTCCCGCATGGACCGGAAGCACCGTCGGCCCTTGTTGCTGACCGGCATCGGTTCCTCTAGCGTGCTCGCCGCCTGACCTTTGACCCCATATCCGCATTCGCCGTCCGATGGCGCTGCGCCGCCGGCTTCCTCCTCCACGGCCAGCGTGATGGGGCGCAGCAGGGCACCGCAGACGCACAGGTTCGAGACCACTCCTCCCAGGATGAGCAGAGCCCCGCGCCAGGAGTAGTGCTCCACCAGCAGCTGGACCACCGGGGCCAGGATGAAGGTGCCAATGCCGCTGCCCGACATGGCTATCCCGTAGGCCAGGGCTTTCCTCTCGCAGAAATACGAGCCCACCATGGCTATGGCGGGGGTGTAGCAGAGAGCAAATCCAACGCCTGGAAAAGGAAAAGAGGACAGGGTTGTCCATGGTATTCTGTGAGACCCAATGTATGCACGTGGTTCCAGAGGGGACCCACCTGTGAGAACCCCGAGGGTGAGGTAGAGGTACTCCAGGCTGGTGGCGAAGGAGCTGAGGACCAGGCCGATGGAAGACAGAAAGCCGCCCAGAATCACAGCGATGCGACACGACAGATGGTTCCCAATGAAACTGCCCAGAGGAGCTGTCAATCACAGTACACACCTTAGTAGGAATTCTGCCCTATAGTGGTGCAGCTTCTACTAACATTCTGGTACCCGGGAACACGGGGACATGAATGGACTTGAGCCCAGGTGAATACCGCAGGGTATTAACCAGTTGTTTACCGTTCTCCCTCTGGGACCATCCCAGAATAAAAACGAGAATACCTTTTCAGAACACAGATACCTAGCTCACAAATGTTGTAACATGTCTTTTGAACTTAAGTTGCAAAATGTCAATCAATGACGGGGTTGTTTTAATAAATAATTTATTGAACACTAGCCTGTGCAATTACAATGACCATTATTGGGTGTGCTGAATAAAAAGTGGAGGACACAGTCATGACGAAACTATAAAAAAACAGAAAACCCTCATAAACCTCCCGTTCTGACAGACATGCCCGTTCTTCTAAAGAAAATACCCCCTCTCGCACCAACCCTCCCCCAGTCCCTCCCCTTATCCCCCCAGTCCCTCCCCTTATCCCCCCCAGTCCCTCCCCTTATCCCCCCAGTCCCTCCCCTTAACCCCCCAGCCCGCCACTGCTCAGGCTAAAGGGCAGACCCACAAAGCCCCAGACAACAAGCTGGTAAATACGCCAACTGAAGTCATAACATGGAATTGGACTTAACAGTCCTGAATGGTCCTTAACCAAAGAGAGGCTAACAGATCTGTTCAAATGTAGGTTAATGGTTGCTCAGCACGCCTGTCTGTCTCTGTCCACGTAAGGTGTTATTTCCCTATGACAGCTTTGGTGATCTGCAGTCCTCTGTGATCCGTGCAGACTGGTGTTGGCATGAGACTGCCTTAACACTTTACCTAGGCCAGCCTCGACGGAGTAGTCTGCTGTGAGTCAGCATATGGGGCTATTTTTACATGGTTATTCAAAGGAGTCTATCATAGTGTCACATTTCAACATGGAGCAAGCAGAAGAAACAAAACTCCCCCTTGTGTCCGGTCAGTGTTGTGACACTGTTTTAGTGTTTCAAGATGTTCTCTGTGTGTTGCTGACTTTGTTCTCTCCAGATCTAAATAAACAGAAGACGCAAACACCATCTCTATTGTCTAGTTTAGTTAGAGATTATTCTTAAATTCTGTTGCAGTATTGTGTACAAACTAACACTTGATCTTACACATTCAACAGAAAAACAGTTTTTAAGGTTAATCAACTTGTCCAGAAGATTCACAGACGATATACTTGTTCAGCCAATCAAAGTCTGATAAGATGTTATCCATGGCAGATGGAGGAAGTGGTCTGCCGTGAAGGGTCGATGGTTCACTCAAACATCACTACATTGCAAGATCGCAAGACCAGCAGCACATCTCATTAAGCTGTGGCACAGCTCCAAAAACCCATGCTTGGTTGAGCTGCAACGATACATCGCCAATTAGCGAGTGCCCTGTAACTATCCACTTAAGCATACAGTAACACAGATGTGTGGTTGTAAAAAGCTCTGTCACTGTCTGTAGCATGTGCGCCATATGCAAGCAAAATGATGCAACAACTAGGAATCGTGGTACAATGTCTTAAACTAAGGGTCACTTTTTGCAGTCTCTACCGCTGTTAACACCTTCACCCCCAAATCCCAGGGCATCGGGCAACAGGTCTAGAACTACAAGGATACTAGCCAGGGTTATGCCAAGAACGAAGCCGGATCCCCCTTGAAGCAGCATGTGTTTAGAGCCACAATCACTTACCACACAGCATAGTGGTACAGTCCACCAGGCTGTGGATCCAGGCGGTCCCAGAGTAGTCCTGTCCAAAGTGCATCTGGAACTCCACAAAGAAGATAGAGATGCACCTGGGGTCCGAGACAAAGAATCTAGGTGAGATATCTGGACTTATGAAGATAAGAATTATATTTTAGGTTTTTAAGTTTCTAGAACTTGCTTTGAAGCTACAAAGTATTTTTGTGGTTGTGGAAGACATTTTCTTTACATTTAACTAGCACAGAAGTAGATTCCCTATTCATAGCTGTTAAGTCCAAACAGTGGACCAAACGGCAACTTCACTAAATTAGGAAGAAAAGCAATTGATGCAATTCCTAATACAAACGAACTGTTAGATCCCGCAAATATTTGTTACAGTACAACATCACTTGAAGCAGAATTTCATGCAGAACAGGCAAACAGGTTTTCAGCAAAAGTCCGGATTCTGGTCAAAGATCATAATGCTGTTGACCCACAACCAGAGAAAGCAAAATAGTTCCTAAGCAGATGGACCTAGCAGAGCGGATGAGCAATGAGAGATTAGCTTGACCCAATGTTTTCATCTAAACCAGGGAAGTGACATATGACTGTTAGGGTGACTGACCGCGGTGGAGCTTGGTGTAGTAGAGGGGACTTGAAGCAGTCATAATGACAAAACATGCAGCAGGAGGCAGTTAGATGTGGGCCATAGATTTATTCACACAGAGCATGTGTTCGAGATGACCATGATACCCTTGCAAAGCAGTATATTCAAACAAATATCAAAATGGCAGCACAGAAAGGAAATGTTTTTATTGTCTGTTGTAATAATACAGGGAACGACTGTAAATGAGACCGAGGTCTCATCTGGTTTTCCCTGAATAAATTAGAGGAAATAAATAAAAAGCCTACTAAGTCAAACCTCTCTTTCTTAGATAAATTAGGGGTGCACTTGGGTTACATCAGCCTTCCCTCAGAACTTCCATATCTGAATACCAACTCTCTCAATGAGTTACCCAAGACAACCGCATCAAACCTCCTCTAACGAGCCAACATTATCAATGTCCATCCCCATTTCCAATGACAAATAACCATATACCTGCACATGAATGAAAAAGGCCCATTCCGACCATCAGTCACTACTCTTTATATAACGCTCTAAAGCAGAATAAATATCGAACACATGGTAATAATCATGTCCTAACAGGAAGCCCGTAAACCTTTGGGAATGTGCTTCTGCATGTAACGTTGGCAGGTACCGGACATTCAACGGGAGGAAGGAGTTCCAAAGACCAACAGCGTACAGAGACCGAGAACATGCCAAGTGCCCCAGACAACATGTCAGTTCCCTGGATCATGTTTACAACCCTATTAAAGAGCTACACTGCCCACCACATCTCCCTGGGAAACTCACACTAGGTGATGACCCAACTCATTTCTGCATATAGACCCGAGCTCACAACAACCACGACTGGAAAACATACAGTAAGTAAAACAGACAAGTCCATTGGAGACCTGAAGGATTCTTTTGATGCTTTCTGACAAAGTGTTCTGGAAAAGTGACAAATGTTTCGATTATAAGCTCTGTATATGAAATGAAAACACATTTTGCACCTATTCCCCGCATTTTAGGTGCCGGAGGTTTTTGTTAAGTTGGATTCACAGCTGTCTCTTATCAGGTTGTTGATTATGGGTTCTGCATATGGTATCTGACAACTTGAGGCCCAAAAAGTGTCAATGCAAGTACAGCTGGCCATGATGAAGCCGGCATTTTACTTGCCAAAATGAACTGTTTGGTACATATAGAAAGAACCGGTGAGCTCATCAATAGCAAAACAGCCTTGTAGACCTAGGAAGATCTCTAAAATGCTAAGCATTATGAAGAACTACATATACCATCAGCAAAAGACACCACTAGCCAAACAGCCGAGTGCACTGCAAGGTCCAAAAACAACAAGTATGGATGCCACCGAAAGTGCCTAACATGTCTTTGTGGGTAAATGTTTCAGCTGCTAGCAGGAGCAGGGACAAGTGTACAGAATCTTTGAGTGTACAGAAACATCTCGTCTGCTCAGATTCGGCCAAATGCCCCTAAACATATTGGACAGAGCTTAATCATGCAGAAAGATGACCCCAAATAACACCTTATAGATACCCAGGAGTTTTTCAGGGTCAAAACTATTGACTGGCCAAGTATATAACACAAACTAAATCCAATTGAAACTGAAGGGAAAAAGACCTTGAAACCAGCATAAAAAACAAAGATGGCTGCAGTTCAGGCCTAAGCAAGCGTCACCAGGGAAGATACCTGTATCTGTTGGGTGATTAGTCAGGGTGGAGTTATTACAGCAAGTTATAGTGGGCTAGAATATTAGTCACCGGGTATTTTGTATTCATTGTTCAAACCAAATTGTTGCTCACAGGAGTTGCTATGGCCAGGCACTGTAGACAGTAATAGAACTCTAGGTGGGCTGGAATATATCATCTTTCGCTGCTAAGCTAGTAGTACAATGATATTTCAGATAGTTTAGCTAACACATTTTGTGTCACATGCATACTCAAGGTAAAACAGCTTTGTTTTTTTAGCACTGCTTAGTAAGCGTTTCAACGAATCAAAATGCTTATTTTCATGTTGTAGAATCCACATTTTTTTTCCTTCCATCATAGTTGAAAATGTGCAAGTAGCACCAACAATCTTTTGAAAAGTTGACACAGTAGCTTAATTTGTATCGTTGTGACCTGTTAAGTTTAAAAGAGAGAAACCCAACATTTCCAGGTTGAAACGTCTATATGATATGCAACGTATTCCCATTAAATCATTATTTTGTTGGAAAAAAGGAGCATCAATTGTACCTTTAGTATCTGTAGCCGTGTGAGTTTGCATGTATTTAAGTCGTTTTAGTGATGTCAGCTTCATTGGATTTAAGATCAGAAGTGAATCCAAACACGGTGGTTGGGCCAAGTATTCACCTCTGCAAATGTGACAGATCGGTAAACACACATAGTAACAGTAAACGCACAAAGTTGAGCATTACAAATTATAGCCACTTAAAGAGGATTCTTAATACTCTATCCTTTAATGTCCACCAGATAAACATGGTGATTAGATGTATATACAGAGAGAGTGATGCAATCATAATGACTTGTGTAACCCTGGCCCTAAGGGGGGTGGGGGGGGGGGGGGGGGGGGGGGGG
>JACXGK010006385.1:0-16856 GCA_016801125.1 Novumbra hubbsi
TAGCACTGTCTAAGGTATAGGGTGTTATTCATATATTTATATTAGCACTGTCTAAGGTATAGGGTGTTATTCATATATTTATATTAGCACTGTCTAAGGTATAGGGTGTTATTCATATATTTATATTAGCACTGTCTAAGGTATAGGGTGTTATTCATATATTTATATTAGCACTGTCTAAGGTATAGGGTGTTATTCAGCTGATCTGAGTTCAGTCTAAAAACACCTCCACAGGTAGGAAATAAACTCCATCTAGCACTAATTCAAATCTCCTCCCCGACAGTGAAACGTGTCTGTGTGTGTGGCTGGCGTCAGGGTGTGTGACGCTGTGTCTCGTCTCCCCCATCCAGCTGAACGGCGCCGGCGGGCTGGACCTGGTTCTGCCCCTGGGGGGCCACAAAGCCCCGGTGGTCACTGTGGACTGGTGCTCCGCCTTGGACTGTGGCACCTGCCTCACCGCCTCCATGGATGGGAAGATCAAACTGAGCACGCTCCTGGCGCAGAAGTCCTGAGCGCGGGTCTACGCTGTGTGTGTGTGTGTGTGTGTGTGTGTGTGCGTGCGTGCGTGTGTGTGTGCGTGCGCTGGCGTCACACACCCAACAGCAGGTCCACGTGTTGTTGGGTGTGTGACGCTGTGTCTCACCTCTCCCATCCAGCTGATCGGCAGGGCTGGACCTGGTTCTGCCCGGTGCCCACAGTAGAATGTGGAAGCGGCTGTCACACCGGGTCTATGGGAGGCATACATTCCTAAACACACAGGGACTGACCACTGAGTACATGCTATTTACCCACCATCTTTGGTTCCATATACCTGTGGTCTAAAGGAGACCAAGATCAAACTGAGCATGCCCAGAAGTACTGAGGGAGGAGCCTTGTTTAAACGTCGGTGTTTGGTACAGATACTTCTACCCCAGGGAACATGAAGAGGCTTGTATAGTAGCTGTGTCATTAAAATGACTCAAACCACATTAGTCATGTTCACTTACTGGCGGGTAGTCTTCTGTAACCAGGGTTTAAATGGATGGAGGTTATGCAAGGTGTGCTCAGACCGTGTTCTCAGAACCTACGCTTGACTTCAAGTGGTCAAACGATTGTCTCGTTCATGTAGCAACTAGCAGAACTGTTTAGGATCTCATACGCGTGTCCTGGGCTGTCCCAAGTAAACGGGCCATTTTATTGCTTCTCGGTTAGGCTGCAGCACTGCGACCCCAAGTTTGTTTTAATTATTTATGTTCCATCATTGATTATGAGAATAAACATTTGTAGGCATCATTGTAACAGCGGAGTGGTTCTTTCGGTCGATGTGGGGGTATTCAACATAAACATAAAATAACAGTCTGATGTTGGAGTACAACCTGCATAGTGACAGTTTATTAAGCCTCACTCAGAGAAGACTACATGGTCACATGGTACTGAGGAACAAGACTAACCAATGATTTGCAAAAAGTCCTCTTTTGAAGGCTGGTCGTTTCATTCCTGAGATGTCTTTTCCCCAGAATCTTCAACGAGGATCTTCAATCTCACCAGATGATGCAAGGCTTTTACGATAAAAATGCTTTATTTCCTGATCTCGCATTGTGTTCCTCAGAATAATTGAAACTTCTCCAGGTGGACAATCATTACAAAGTCCTCAACTTCTGCCTGTCTTCTACAATTCCAGCAAAGGGTTTAAACAGGCAGCCCAAATCAGATCCCCCATTCTATACAAAGCACATTAGAAGTTAGTTCAATACCTGACAACCTAAAGTCCGCTTGTCATCCCCGTGATTTAAAGCAGTCGGTTCAGTAATGTCGTCCGTGCGTGCGTGTGTCCGAGCGTGCGTGCATCCAGCACTAATTCAAATGTCCCCGACAGCGAACCCAATTACAGTACGTCACAGATCATATTGACTGTGGTAGTCAATTGTTGCCATTGTTGTCAAAAAAGGTTTGACAACATCGGACAGGTCTCGTGTTCTCGACTCTGACCGTCAGTGCATTTTTTTATTTCAGGAGACATTTATGGCGACATTCCAACAATAAATATGCTATTACAGAATGCAACCAAAGCATGGTTTTAACTTTACATCTACATGTTTTGTGTTCAAGTAAAAAATGGATTATGAAACCACCGCAGCCCCGGGGTCTACCAGCAGGCCACCATCCACACCCCCCCCAGGACAACTCCCCGCCCTACAGCCCGCCACCGCTGCCACCCGGCAGGCCGCAAGATCAATTGGCCTGGCCGCCACCGACTTCCTGGAGACCAATTTACTCGAATACATTTTTAATTTTGCTCAGGACCAGACAACCTTGTCATTAACTAGGTAGACAAGAGACAAATGTGAGCCGTTGGCTAAGACGGCTGTGTAACTAGTAAACTTCTGAGCTCTCGTTACTTGAGTCAAGATTCATATAAAGAAGTTTGTTAAAATAAATGGCCAGAATCTGAGGAAAATCAAGAAGCCATAAGTAAAGTTTATTGAACATAGATTCAGTAAAACAAGTACAATATGTATAACGGTAATGTAATAAACGGATGCCAACCTTCGTAATACACGAAGAGAAAACAACAAGAAAACGTTATTTTAAAACAATATTAATGTTTACCCAGCAGCTGTCACGCCCTCTGTTGGTCACTTGTCTGAACTTGGCACTCCTTCACCCCGTCCTGTTCAACCACGCTCCTCATCACAGGAAGGCGAGTCTCACCTGTTGTTAATTAGCGTCACTACTTAGTTCTCTGCAGTGGCCCATTTCATGTTCTCCGTTGCAAGCGGTTGTTGTTGGTTGGATTATGTTTTGGGTCAATGCATGTGCTATTTGAGGCGTAGCTAACAGCTAGACGTGGAGTTAAGTTTAGGGATAAAATTAAATTCCAAAAGTGGGATCTGCCTTTGTCTAATGTGGTGGTTCCATGTACTAATTCAATCTGTATCTCTTCTTGAAATTTCCAGCATTATAAGAAAACTGTATGAAGGTAAGAATAACTTTTATAACCCCAATGTACATCATTCAGTGTGCATCAATGATTTGTGAAATCTTTCAGTACGTGTTTGGCCATAGCTTCATATCCATGTAAATTGAGATCGTTTCTTCTCTGGTTAGACTTTGTTTTCCACCAGTTAAAGCTGTTTCTAAAATGCTGTTCATACCCAAGTCTAGTGGAAGGGTTTTAAAAACGATTCCAGTCCCATTGGTTCTGCATTATATCAAGATGTGTTTCTTAATACTGCCAGATGAGGGCGCTAGTGTATCTTTTCAGTTAAGCATAGCGGTCTGTGAAGTTCACCGCTTTAGAGCAGGGTACTTGCAACACCAGGATTGGGTTCAATTCCTATTGATGACAAGTACGGAAGTTGGTGTGCTTAATTAAATGTAAATGTTTGCATATCTGTTTAACTTTATATGAATTATAATATTCACAGTAGCCATGATTTTCTTTTAACAAGTGTTACATACACTGTAAACTCAATGTTGAAAAGTCTAACAGAATTGTGTGCACGTGTTAGGACTACTGGTTTCAGCACCGCGAATACTGCTGACAGCAGAGCTGGCTGTCCAAATGATGTAGTCTACTGCAGGTCCAAAAGTATTTCAAGTCCAGTGATGTAGGAAAGTAATGCGTTTCAATAAATCAGTGTGCAAAGGGCATGGGATGGTGGGAATTCATCACTGTTGAAGGCTAGTAGTGAACATGGTGAAATATTACTGCTCTGCTCAGTAGAAGTGTATGATGTTAAAGTAGTGCATTGTGGGACATTTCTAAAACACAAATCTGAACTAGATTCTGAATACTATATTAATACCTTTTTGACCATGGCAAGTTGTAACTACTGTAAGTAAATGCTCATGCTGTGTTGCCTTGAAGACCGGTAGGATTCTTAACAAAAAATAAAGCTGTACACTGTTAAGGGATTTAAAAAAAAAAAAAAGAATTACCCTTCCCTTTTCCATAAGTTAGTGCAAGATTTACATCAAACTGCAAACATATCTTCATTTAAAATATCCTTGCATTTTGGTTGTCTTCCACGTGAGTCATTGTTCAATTTATATCCACAAATACCATATGGTTCCTAATTTGTTACGGTCAGGGAGACTGTGATTTGGAGGGCATTTATTGAGGATATAGCTGTTGAGAATGCCTGACTGAAGTATTGTATATATCTGGAAGCTAACTGCAACAGGAAAACAGCTGGCAGAATCATCATATTGAGGGATATGAGAGAAAATATCAAGGACCATCAAAATGTTTCATTGTGAGAGAATGTCTTGTTACAGCAGAGTCCACCAATGGCATAGACCGGTGCGGGCTGTGTATAGCAAGCTACAGCAGGGTAGAGCCCCAACAATGTACCAACAATGAATGCAAGCCAATGTGTGTTGTGCATTATCAAACCAACCATTCAACCGATAACGTCTGGATCCTATCAGGGAATCCCTTTGCTGAATTGTTGGATGTGAAGCAGACCACGGGCTGTGAACAAGTGTCATAACTAATGTTATTGTGAGAATCCCTCTACGTTTCCAAGACCCTTTTTTGCGTGCCTGAGATGCAGGTGGCGGGGGGGGCGAGGCTTGTCGTTCAAGGTTTACCACCTTACAGGTTCGACAAGACCAGATACAGTCTGAAGATGACGCCCGCACAGAAGAGGGAGTTTGGATTGTGCTGACTGGGTGTAGGGTCCACCCTGCTACCCGGCTAGCTAACCACTGTTATAACATCTGAGCATTTAAATCTCTTTATTGTGGTACAAACAAGCAGAGGCTCCGGTTGCCAGAGCGCAACAAAACAAGGCATCCCTGTCCAGCATCCAGCACAATGAAATTTAGCCCGTCGGTATTGAAACGCCTGGCTGCAACAACGCATGTGTATGATCATTCAGTCTGTCTGTACGCATGAGTACATTTTGTGACAACTGCATACACCTGAAGTTGTTACAGCACAGCCTCTGTTAGGCCTCTGCAGGCCTGCCCATCCTGACAACGCCGTAGGTCCCGGAGAGATTAACCAGGACTGTCCTGTTACCTCATCAGCTTCAGGCCGAAGGGTCGGCCTGTTGACACTTAAGTTCCACGCTGCGCAATTTACTGTCAGACTTGTGAAGGACCCCTGAATCTCAGCGTTGCAGTTGGCTGAGCCACTTTAAGACCATGGTCTCAAATCCCTCTCGCAGAATAGACCACGGACCCTAGTGACCCGATGTAGTGACCCGATGTAGTGACCCGATGTAGTGACCCGATGTAGTGACTTGGACGTCTGAGTTCAAAGTAGGTCAGCAGAGAGTGTGCTCCTTCTACTAGTGTGTGAGGAAGACTGATCCTTTTGTCTACAATCAGGCACAGGATCCCTGTTCTCTGGGTCTGACTTAATGAAGGTTCCTATCTCTGGAGGCTTTGACGGACCTGGAAGACACAGAACTGCTGATTGCTTTTGAAAACAACACGCATGGTTTGAAAATGTTTCGACAAAGTGTTGCCTGCTGGTAAACACAAATAACCTTGGGCCGAAATAAGGGGGTTGGGTTAAAATCGCAATTCATGTTATGATTGGACCTTGTGTTACTTTGACAACTGGATTTATCTAACTTTCAGTCTTTGACTAATTCTCAAACTGTCGTTGTCTTGCTAAATTCATTGCTGCAGTCATACTGAATCAGTGAACATAAGTTGCCAGCATATGAGGTAAAACAGAGCCATGAATCAATTACAGTGGAATACAGTTGAGTAATTAAAAACAGTTATTGGATTACTATTTAATGTTGAACTACTTGTGGTACTTCCATTTTGTCTGTGGTTTTCACAGTGGACATTTAAATGTTTAATACGTACACATGTAAGTATCCTTCAATACGCTGTTTGTGTTTGTTCCTGTGGAGTCCGACTATGTTAACAAAATAGCCTTCAATTAATGATATTTTCAGAGGAAACACTCTTGGGTGGAGCAAACATAAACAATCCAACGCTTATAATAGCCAGCTTTCCATGTCGCACAAAATACACTGTTAGGTTGCAAACTAACTTTTCAGTCGGTTTTCCTTTCACCATGTACCACCCTTGTTTTATATAAAACACAGTTCTACTAACATCATAACTCTAATATTTTCCTTTTTCTCTCTCAATTCCATGTTTTTATAAACATTATTTCATCGCATACTCTGGTACATGGAAAGAAACAGCAAATATGGTTAAGGTTGTTCCTGTTAAAATGTAGTGTAGTGGCAACCTTTACAGGACCATTTCTGAAAAGCATATAGCATGTTATGGATAAGTAACTGTGGATTGGTGGGAAAGACAACACTTGAAATCCTTTAATCACGAAAGAAAGAATACACAACAATCATCTGCCAGCCAGTTCTGAAAGGGCTCCAATAATCATTGCTAAACTTAAAATTGTAGGAGGTCGCTATTTAAAATTTGAAGCTCTCTTGTCAGCAAGAATCTTACATTTTTCGAGAGAGAGAAGTAAAAAGTGTGTGTGTTAGTGAGTGTGAGAGAAATTAATCAATAACAGTGTTATTGAAAGAGGGTACTTTAGAGATTTGTTTTACAAGACTTCTGGACACAACAGTGTTGGGAGCGACATTGGCTTAGCTTGCTCTAGTACATCCATGGTTCTCTTGGTCCCACTGAGCTTAGCTTCTCCCCTCCAGGTGCCAGGTCTGTTCCTTTATGGTCTGCCTGCAGAACTGTGTGGGTCTTGAGGTCTCCAGAGGCCCTCTCTCCTGGTCAGCTGGAGGTCTCCAGAGGCCCTCTCTCCTGGTCAGCTGATGGTCTCCAGAGGCCCTCTCTCCTGGTCAGCTGATGGTGTCCAGAGCTAATGACACGTGCACAGAGGAGCCGTCGGCTAGCTTTACCCGCTGAGGTAATTGAGTGCAAGACATCACTCCCCAGCCTGTCTGTGTCTGTCCCTCATGAAGTCAAAATAAGCACCTTGTGAATATTTAGAAAGATCCCAGCTCATTTTCAGCATGTATAATCTGGTGCCAGAGAAGACCGTAGACCGTAGTATAAGATTGTTGATAATTCACGGAAATTGGTGACCATAGCAAAACTGCTTCTTACTTAAAAAGAATATGTATCTACAGTACCAATGTTTTCTACCACAAGACGCTATAATGTAGTAGCCAAGTACTGCAGGTTGCTGTATTGCCGTTGGTCTTAAAAAGTTACTACTTTTCATTTGACTGATTTACGGCCTCTTATCTTTAGTACTCTGAAATGTTTTATCAGTCTAAAAGACCTCTCTGTATTCTGCCCTGGTGGGTGACGTACCCAACGCGGAACAGATGTGGCCTGGGAAAGAAAAGGAGGTTCAGCGGATAGGAGAGGGAGAGGGAGGGAGGGAGAATGTTTATAATGGTATTGCCCCTTTTAAGAGGCGATTAGATCAGACATTAAATTGCAGATATATCTTGCACGTATTATATACATCATTTGTATTCCCCACATCTTCGCAGTTGTACTGGCTAGCAGGGCACTATGAGACGGCCTTTCGGGGGGTGACTCATTCTACAGCTGCACGGGAAGGGTTTTCCACATTGGCCCACATTCCACCAGGCTTCGGTATTCGGAAACAGGTGATATTGGATATACTAAACCAGTGGTAGCTATTGTTAAGCCTCCAACGGCAACGTGGAAAACTTGTAGAGCCTTCAGGAACTTAGGAAAGTTTTGGCATGGTTTTATCCAATATCAAGGTGTCATCAAAGAAACACAATGCAAAAATAAAGGCAAGGTGGTCATAAAATACATTTTATTTTATGAATCATTCTATACTCAAGTCAAATAATAATCAGGTTTTTTTTCATTTTCGGTAACAATTTATTTTAAGCATGGCTTCTTTACACCCGAATACATGAACACTGCCATTACCAAATGTTACGACAAATATTTAGACATGGTGTGACACGCAGTGTAGATATTCTGTGGCATAGTTATGACACCTACGCAAGACTGACGAAACTAACAAAACAAACCTCGCAAGGCAATTCGTTCCATTCCACCGTCGGGCACATTAGGTTAAACTCTTGGAAATAGACATTACAATTATAATTGGACACAGACGGCCATCAGGCATGTTGATAAATAGAAGGACTGGGATCAGGACGTTGTGACTTCTGACAGACTGAGCACGTACGTAGCAGGTCTGTCTGGCTTATAGTTTTATGGCAGCCATAATGTGCCGTGACAGTATTTATTCAGCTAGTCCACGTTGGGTGATACATCGTGGTCTTGATGAGGTCCCAGACTGGATCGCACCATGTGTTCCTAACGTTTATGTCGAAGGTGATTTGTTGTCCAAAACCAGGCGTAATCTCTGTCTGGAAAACCAGTCAGGAAAACCAAAGAATTAGCCATTGGAGATGGTTACGAGCATCGTCTGTGCACCGGAGGCATGCATTGTCAGAATCTGGTATTCAGCCCAACTGACTGAGGTTAGGAAAACAAGGTAGTCCCAACATTTAGTCACTAAGTATTTAGTGTTTGTCTTACAGCAACCTGTTTAAAGAGGCCAAAGGTAAACGCCCCCTAGTGGCCACCCCTGCAGGAATTACTATAAATGTTTAGTACATTGTTTTTTTCTCTTAAGACAGAAAGGGTGTAGGATGTCTGTTTCAAGTTTTAGCTACATGTTGACAAGATGTTGGGTGATCACCAGATGGGACTAGCAACCCACGGAGGATTTTTAAGTCACCCAAGGGTACCGAACAACACAAAGTTATTTAGGAAGAGGTTTTAAATGCTTTTCAAACTGAACCTTATTCCCTTTATGGGGCACTACATTTGACCAGAGCCATATGGGCGACAGTGGCACACTGAATAGGGAGAATGATGTTATTTAGGATGCAGCTCTGGTTTACGTCAATGTAATTTATCCTAATGGAGAGCAAATGGAAGCACTTAGAACAACGCTCAGAGGCATAGCTGCCTTCTTACTTTTGTGAAGCTGTTGTTGGAAGAATCTTTCCCAAAGGTAGCCTCGGTTTTGAAGACAAGCACAGTGTGGTACTAAAAACCATTGACATGTAGTCTCAAAAAATATTGCGCTGTAGTCTTAAAAACCTTGGAACTGTTGTCTCAAACCATTGAACTGTAGGTTCAAAAACCTTTGAACTGTAGTCTCAGAAATGTTTAAACTGTACTTTCAGAAAACTTTGGTATAGAAGCTACAAAAGTTGCAATCTACTCTTGTGTGCTTTCAATTAGGCACATTATTTTCTTCTCCCATGCAACGGTTCTCTGGATCCTTAGTGCACAGAAGAAAGTACACCATGCTAATAATGAAATTACATTGCTTACTCAAAGTGTTTCTTGTTGAAGAGACAAAATGTTTCTCTTATGTGAGTGAAATTTCATTGTGCTTATGGTATAGGAATGCACTGGTCATGGATTCTGTAGCTTTTGACTGTGTTTATTTAATAAAAATAACCAATAGCAGATACCAATGAAGTACTAACTCATCAAATAGAAATTGTCCAGGTAAGCCTGGTTCTCGTTAAACCATATGACATGACACTCATTAACAACTGGCTACGGCCCAATCACAGACAGGCAGGACACCGTGCTGTGTTAGGTTGGGCTTTTAAGACACTAATTGCTAAACAGAGCTGAGGTGGGTTGTTAGGGTTAGATGTAGGCAGGGGTCCCAAACTATGGACAGGAATCTCATTGAGTCCCCATCGTCTTTGTCAGGCTGTAATTTCTGTCAGGCACAGCGGTTCCTAACCCAGCCCTCCCACTCAGGTGATTGAAACGTAAAGCTACTGAGCCAAATGGTTAGGAAACACTGTGGATCTTTGAATGAGCAGAGCAAATTAACTACAGACAATTTGGCGAACGTTTTACAATTTCCAAGCTAGCAAGTGAGTGTTGATGTTATCTTGGCCAGCTACTTGAACTTTTGACTTTTTGTAGAAGGTTTCCCAATGAACTGGCATTCTCGTCCCTGTCTGCGTCTTCAGAAGCCATTGGCAGCAGAGAACCGATGAGTTGAAAAAACATTGTTTAATCCAACACTTACAAATGCTCAGAGTAAATTAACAATAGAGGGACCGTGATTAATGTATTCATTTATGCGGATAATGATGTAATGATCTGAAGGAGACAATTAACAGCAATCTGATATCAGTCTTCTCATGTAAACATGTACATAGCTTTGTAAATTCCTCTATGGCTTTCTATAACCTAAACACTTACACTATATGAAACTATAGCATGTGGAAGATGGCTGACTCCTGGGAGTTGTCACTTACAGAAAGGCTGTGTTTGAGAGAATCACACTCTGTAACGTAGATCATTTTGACTGACTGATCTACAAATAACTAAGTTATTTATGATGCAAAGTGATGGGCATGGATCAATCGGGAGGTAATTTATTTATTATTTTTTTTTTTTAATCCTCAATCGGCCAATGACTGCAATTGACATTCCTTTTTACTAAGCCACCCTTTCTTGAGGTGGATGGGTGGCCATATTGAGTGTACCCATGCAACATTCCTGAATGGGTGAATTGGCGGCCATATTGAGTGTACCCATGCAACATTCCTGAATGGGTGAATCAAGAATATTTGCATTTCATTTAAAGTGGCCATGAAGCGTGTGTTATCTGAGTGACATGTTCTGGTAAGACAATCTTTACAAAATCTTTTTTTTTTAAAACCACTGTGAGCTAGAAAAACAGGCATAGCATGTGAAAGCAAGGAGTCTGTTATAGAATGCCAGTGTTTCTCTTACAATTTGATTATCAGTTCCTTAGTATGATCACATTCCATCATTGACATGGATGTCTTTTTACAAAACCAACTTTCACAAATTGTTTTGTTCTGAAAACAAGTAACTACCTCAACACTCAGGAACACGGCTGGTGATGGTTAGCTGAAAGAAATGTAGTAATATTCCTACAACATCTATATGTGTTATTTGGTTGTTTTCTAATGCCCACATTCTCTGCTTTGTTGCTTTTCTCTACTCTACAGTATTTGACAATCAACTGCACACATCTTGCTTCCTTAAGTCCTTCCTACTTATCTCTTTCTAAAACCCATTGTAGGAGAGAATAACCTCTTTTTATCCAATGGGTTTTAAGAGGGAGGCAATGAAATGAGAGAATGTGGAGACCACACCCCAGCCTGCCACACCCACACCCCAGCCTGCCACACCCACAACCCAGCCTGCCACACCCACACCCCAGCCTGCCACACCCACACCCCAGCCTGCCACACCCACAACCCAGCCTGCCACACCCACACCCCAGCCTGCCACACCCACAACCCAGCAGCCTCAGCTGACATTGACATTGGGTCAATACTTATACCTCCTGTTTTATACCCACGGGCACACACACACACACACACACACACACACACACACACACACAAACAAATGCCTGCAGGCCTCCACACGCATGCATGCACACACATACACACAGGCGCAAGTAGACTAACATAGTAATTTCCCAGTCGTTCTCCAATTATCTTAGATGATCGTGTCGGTATCACATGTTATTGTGACGTACTGCATTGGACCGGGCCCGTTTGATTTAGCCCTAAGAACTGGGCCGAGGCTGTGATTCACAGTCTTCAACTAAACACTCCCTACGTGTCTTTATTACCTGGCAAAGCTCGGCAAAGTCCCGCACACACGCACGCACATCCGCCGAAACAGACGTAGACACACAAACGCACGCACACGGTGTTAAAAAGGCAAAGCATTTGGCAAGCGAAGCCAAGAGCGAGAGGAAATCATATCAGCGCTCTGAGAGGTGACGGAATGTCTTGACGGTGAGGGGGAGGACTGATGTCATTGTTAAAAATAACTCATTAGAGCCAATCAGAGAGGGAGAGAGAGGGACGTTGATCCACTGGTCACTCTGAGGACATCCACGCCACAGACCTTGTCCAGCGATTGAATAAAACATGCAACTGTTCTATACAAACGGTATCTGGTGCCGGAAGGTCAAAGTGTCAGCCGTAGCTGTCTAGTATAACATCTACAGAGCAGTCCTTCTCCTGCATTCCTTCTCATGGCTCAATGCATGTCTTGATGCTTGGTTTGATGCACTCTGCTTGATTTAAATTAAACATGGGCGTTGGCGGTGTGGCTCGGCAAAGATGTTTTCCTGGCTCAGCATAAAATGAAGTTCTGGTCTTATTTTCTAGATGTCTGTGCGTGGCTCACATCCAAGAACACACCAAGTGTCTAAGCCTGCTCTTGCTCCCTGTGTTATGCCGTGCAGCAGACCTACTGCTAGGACGACTTCCCAGTGCAGAAGAGAAACTGTAGATGCCCCAGTTTTCTGTTTACAACACCACCATCTCTTGCTTCAGGGAATTTCTGGCCAATGTGAGCTTGTGGCACTTGTGACTTAAGCTCAGAATGTTATTATACAGAGAATGTTATCGGTGGCAAAAAAACTATTTTAGTTTTACTATTAAATGTTTAGTGTATGTTCATCTGTCATGCTTTAGGCCAGGCCGGTGGTATCTCAGTGAGAAACTGAAACATTTTACTACCCTCTTCATGTACCGAGTAGGTTTTATTTATCTGCATTCAATGTTTTGTAAGCCAGTACAAATGTAATTTGTGTTAATGCATTGACTGGACATGTACAGGACCAGCTGACAGGCTAGTTAGTGATAGATTGCTTTCTTCAAACAGCACACCAAGACATTAGCAATGGTATCACCTGGCTAATGAACTCATGAACAAACTCCTGAAATACCTTCCAAAGCATGCTGTAGCATACGTATGCTGTATGACGTGTATCAGCCCTCATTGGAGAAATGATTTGAATCTTCAATCAACGAAGAACCGAAGATGAAACTAAGTTGAAAGCGACAGAATCAATCTGAACCCTGCTACCACTGTAGCAGCAAAATCTTTATCCTCTTTAAATAGATGTTTGGGTCTTGAAGTGATGGTTTCTAAGGGTGACTATGGCCTCTGCTGGATTCAATTGACTGGAAGACAACGGTCCACCTAGAAAGACAGACTGCCTTAACATCTCACAAGCCCAATTCTCTGCAATGTGATAAGAATGTAAATGGAATTGGAAATGTCTTTCTGAAAGAGCTTTGACGGCAGATAATATGCACCGACAAGACTTAATCTATCATCAGAATGAAAGCACTTTTTAAAGATTAATATTAATGTTTAAAATGTTCACAAGGTAACCGAAAAGGCTACTTTTGGCATTTAATCCCAACACCTCAAAGTCCCCATTGAGTTCCTGATCATCTTGATGTTTGCACTCGTGAGATTATTCCGTTAATTTCTTTGCCCAGTCGCTCATTGTGCAATATCACTTTAGAAGAGCACTGTCTGCGCTCCATCCATGTAGACTTAAGCGAGCAGCTCCAGTGTCTGTTATCTATGTCTGTGGGTGTTTGCCCCCACAATGATGTGAAGACATTGTACCTACAGGTCCAAATTATCGCTGTCCTCAGCTCTGTTCTCCACTAAAGGCCTAACAATAAGGGATGCTAGCTGAAGCATGGGATGCTGTGTCATTCACCCCGCAGTTTAACGGTTCTCAAGAGAGCCAATGCCGCCACGGCGAAATTCAGGCAGGGTGGCTTGCCAAAGCCGGTCCGGGCCGTTTCCCAGCCGGAAGACATTTAGCGGTATCAAAAGACCTTGCGTAATGACTTCAACAGGCGGGAGCCCGTCTGTCCTTGTGCCGGCTTACTTTCCGTGGCTTTTTCCAGAAACCTCCCGCCGACTTTCACAGATGCCACTGTTGCCCCCTCGTCCCAGGTTGGGGGGCTACTGGGGAGGGGCACAGTTCCCAGCGCATGATGCTGTTCAGTTTAGGGTGCTTCTGGTCTCTTGTGGCATCTTTGCTGGTGATCGCTGATCTGCAGGCTTTCCATGTTGTCCACGGTCTCTCTAAAGTTTTCCAATGGACTGTATTTAGGTACATGGTAACGTGGATTGCATCCTGTCTGTTGGAAATCATGCCAGAGTGCTCTAAGGGTTAATGTCTGAAACATGTGATGAGACCACTGGCTAAAATGCGTGGCTATTCTTGCTTTGTTTTTAAAGCTATTCTCCCGGTTCA
Organism: Novumbra hubbsi; assembly: GCA_016801125.1. Lineage (NCBI taxonomy): Eukaryota > Metazoa > Chordata > Actinopteri > Esociformes > Umbridae > Novumbra > Novumbra hubbsi. The sequence goes on from JACXGK010006385.1 coordinate 14,042, forward strand.
AAGGTTAACTCAATGTTATGATTTGCCTTTACTGATTTGCTTCTCTGTGCTAAACGGTTGCCGGCAATATGGAAGTGAGTGCAACGCAGCAACAGAGGAGCTTTAGGAGACACTAGCCTTTTGCCTCCCATTCTGTTCTCTACTTAATACTCTCTTCTCCTTAACACCTGTTCTTCTCCAAATGTCTGGCATTGAAATTGCTTTCTTGGACACATCAATTTGCAATTGAAGAGAATTAGTCAAATGAGTGTTAATAATTAATAAACGTTTGACCAAAATGACAAAACACACGATAAAAGATATGCTCAAAGCCACACATTGGCTTTTTACACTTGGGGCGAAGTGTCTTCAGGTCCTGCTTAACGCTTTTACTTCATATTTTTTTATTATGTTTCCCCTCTTCCCTCATTTCCTAGGTCTTTATTGTACATAACTTGAATAGAGAAAACAAAAACTCAAAGCCCCACAAAAATGTTTTCCGTAATCTCACAAACTCAATCTTTCGCTTCCTTCCAGTCACAAAGCTCTCGGAGAAGCATCCGCTGTTGCTCATGGTTTCAAAGACCAACGCTTGGCTCATTTGTCAGAGAAGTTCTTTTTAGACGATATTGACGAAAATAAAATGGAGAAACGCATCTTTGGACCATTTGATTTATGGCTCTCTGTTTTAGGCATGGCGTTAGCTCCGTCATAGGCTTGTCAGATGTCCCAGCGCGCTGTCTAATGGAAAAAGACTCCTTCCTGGCATGGGCTAGTGTGGCTTTGCCAGGCCCCCGATCAGCGGAGATAAAGGAACTCCTAATGTCTTTGAGGCCCTCTGCTGGGCTGGGGGCCAAAAGCCACCCTGTTCCTTCTTTCTACCTAAAGGGTATAGGGTAACATTTGGAACGGAGGTGGTGTGGGGGGAGGATATGTTTGGGGAACTACAGGTTATGGAACTCTTTAATTTTCACCACTTGTATCAAAACAGCGGAGGGAGCAGTGTCAATACAAATGGGCCTGTTGCTGGGAGGCCGAACATTGTTACATTTGGGACTTGTATGGCTCAGATGTCCCAGCAAGGGAAAAGGGCTCTAATTTGTCTGTTTCTTTTGTCTCCTCTCCCTGTGACCTGACCAGGACTAACCGTTCTCTGTTAGTGGGTGTAATGGAGGGATTTGGCTCAGAGGTTTGGGGGGAGAAGGATGTTTGAAGCCTGAATGCAGGCAAACATGATCGAGCCCGCCATCTTTGCAGCTAATCGGCGAGAGAAAAACCTTTTGTCGGTGACATTCTGTTATCACACCGGCATCTCGTTATTCACGGCTGTGTCATTAGAAAACACAAAACGCCTCACAACGCTCCAAAAAGGGCCTCCGTAAGGTTCTGTGCACTTAGAACCTCAAAGCACCTGACTTGGTTTAAGAATATTATAGGTTAAAGAGATTTTTAGCAGGATGTAATCTCTAGGTCTAGTTTTTGAGCTCTTAAAAATACCCTCCAAAATCAAACAACAACACATTAGCAACGTTGTTATTTTTCTCCCTAGAGTCGGGTATGATGCTTGTCCCTGATTAATGTAATAGAATTTCAATGTGATTGTTTTGTTGCGTTGTGTTGTATTATTGTGACCTTTCAGTTGAGGCCTTTCACTCTTGATGCTGAGATAAAGCCTGTGAACTGGGTTCAACCACTGACAGACATCCACATAGAAATATATGTAAAACAATGTCCATTCTCTTAATAGACTCTCTTCAATTGGATTAGCATACTTTGTATACAAAGCTTACAATGTGCTTTCTTTGATTCTCCAGACTGGTTTGTATCCACAGTGCAATATGCTCCGTCCAATGGAAATCACAGACCTCTTCCCAAAAAGCACCAATCTAGGAAATAGGGGATTACTTTGGACACAGCCGTGGCTTTTAAATAGCATTGATGTACTGTAATGTTTTCTGGCTGGCCGGTTCTTGAAGACTGAGATGTTTGTATAGCCACAGTTCCAAGCGCGTTGAGCTTGTTATGATCGCAGCATGTAAAACTGGTTGTGGAATTGGCACTCCAACTGTTATAAGAACATTTTCTCAAATGGAAGTCGGTCCTGATTAATCCAATATGACATCAGTGCTTGACGGATGACTGAGACGTTTTAATGAGAAATCTTTGCACTTCAATAAATGCTTCAGTTCAAACACGGCTTCAGGCTTGATTTCAAATATGTCAGTCTTACAACTCGAGTGTTCGTCAACAACGCCCCGCTGTAATCTCACTGTTGCTTTTAGCATTATCAATGCAATATCTAAACCATGTCGACTAACGAATTATAAACTGGTGGTTTGAATCCCGAAGGCTGATTGGCTAACGGCCCTTTTATACATATTTAAGCAATAAGGCACAAAGGGGTGTGGTGTATTTCCAATATACTACGGACAAGAGCAGTTCTTAGGCAAGACACAATGCTGAGTGCCTGGACAAAATGCTAAGGAAATGTACCACAAACCCCTGAGACGCTTTATGGTTATAATGTTGTACGGAAAGGTCAACTGTGAAAAAGACACTGCACAGAAGGACAACATTGGAGTTCAGGAAGAAAAGGGTTCTCATCTTTTAGAAAATAACAGACAAGCAGGACTGACGTTTGCCAGACAACCCGTGTAAAGAACAAGACTAATGGAACAACATGCTCCAGACAGACGAGTCACAGGTGGAGCTTGTTTGGCTGAGTTGCCAGATGTCCTGTTTGGTAACAACGACCAAGAAGAAACAGTCTTTAGAGGACCTGAACCCAGTGATTGGAGAACCCAGTGATTGGAGAACCCAGTGATTGGAGAACCCA
>JACXGK010006385.1:16956-29096 GCA_016801125.1 Novumbra hubbsi
TGATTGGAGAACCCAGTGATTGGGGCTAATGTCCCAGTATAATGTCCCTGGATGAACCAAGAATTGCATATTGTTTTGTTTTCCCCACCCAATTTCAAGATCTATTTTCTTCTGGAAAAGCAAGGAACCAGATTAAAATCAGCAGCAGTACCTCTGTGCTCCGTGTTCTGCTAGACCACCTAATACCACTTATTGATAATATATCATACGATTGGGTAAAAATACAACAAATATAGAAAATGGACATTAACTGGATGACTGGATAATAGCTAAAGAATGGGCATACTGGTTCCTGAGCACCACCTCCAGACCTATTGGGGGAAATCGTATACAGTCGTATAAAAAAAGTTTAAATAATATACAGCTTGTCATAGTTTGTTTATTAGTCCACTGTTTTACGCTCACCAGCTGTTTACTTTTTTAAACTGTTATATTGTAATTTATAATGTATGTAAGCACCAGGAGCATTGAGACAATAAAACCCTTCAGACCTGTGCTTGAATACTGTCTGGGTTTGGGGGTAGTATGAGCCATTGACCAGCTGAGTGTCATCACTAAACCAGACCTGATCAATCGATAATACATGCCAGTGAGGCTGGCGAATCATGACATCATTTAATAGTTACTCAGTTTGATGTCCAATTGTATTTTCTCATTTTTTCCGGTTTTGGTTGCCTTGATGTGTCAAGATGTACTCAAACCATGCCTCGGCCAGTGTCACACGCACTGCATGCCAGTGTCACATGCTACCCTGGCTTTTTAAGAGAAACCTGGAGGGGGAAAACACCCAAGTCCAGTATGAAATGGTTTCTACTATACACAGATACTCATAAGTCAAGAAGCTTCACAAGCTTTGCATCTACTGATGATGAATGAGTTTCAACAGCAAGAAATTAATCACTGCAGCCCAGTAAGCTGTTTTTATATAATTATATACTTATTTTTCTTACAATTACTCTACAAGGGAAAGCGCAAATCATTAAAAGATGTTTTGACTATTAAAAAAAAAAAACAAGAAATATCTTGGCAATAGTCTACATAAGCTTTTATTAACCTTTAATGCATCCAAGAGATGGAAATAGGATAAGGAAAAGAAATTACAATATTAGTTAGAAGTGTTGAAAAATGAAACACCCGAAATGAAAACGGAGTGACAACATTTTGGCAGGACATGTCTTCATTCAATTGGAGCAACATAACTGTGATATGCCGCAGATACCGGACGGACTGGTCGTTTATTATGCTCCGATTAGGTCTGTAAATAGAAGCCTGACTTCTAGTCATTTTTTTTAGGCATCAGCTGAACATGTGTGGCTATAGTCTGCTCTTCTCTGGTGTACTGCAGTAAGCTGTTCATAGCATGCAGTCGGACACGGCTCCACGGTGCTCTCGACCGCTTAATGCGCGCTGTCAATAGGCTCCATCCAAATAGCCTACACTTCTATACACATCTCTCTCTCCCGCCGCACACTCGTCTGAGCTCTTAAGTCCTATGCCGACGTTATTAACTGCTGGATACGAAGTCATTCATTTGGAAACACGTCCATGTGCTAGAAGAGGGAGCGAGAGAGACGTTTACCCGGAGATGGATAACATTAGGATGCGACGAATAGGCAACACAGAAATTCACGTCAGTGCATGGAGAGACTTTTTTTAACGACACTAGTTGTACACGTTCAGTTAACACTAACTGCCAATATGCATTTAAAACGCATCTGCAGCCTCCTCCATCAGTTATATTTCATTGGAACATTTGCTGTTGCAGGTATGCGAAACACCTTCGAAAGTATTTTCAGATCATTAGTGTTGGTACTCGCAAGGCATTGTAATTTGTATTTTTTTTGTAACTTATTTATTACTCGCTGAGCTAGCTCATATTGTAACAAACAGGTGACCGACTTTCTACATCACGCAGTCATTTTATTTGCGCACACCGGATAATCCATAACAGGCTGAATGCTTTTTGCTCCAATGTACCTTTCCACATAACAACTAATTTGCTTTCTTCCTATTCTTCTTCCCAGATCCGCATCCTTTCCAAGAATCTGATATTATTTTTCCGCAGGTTTTTCCAGACGGTCCACCCACTCGTGACAAACCCTACAGTGGAGAGACTGACTCAGTCGCCGGTAGCAGCTCTCGTGAGGCTCGTTCCACTTCTAACTTGGAAGAATACGAGTCTTCGGAGCTATACCGTCGGGAACATCCTGGATCGCAAACGGTCCCTTCTTCGGGGCTGAGACTCAAAATGCCTGCTTTCGGCAGGGACCTGCACCTCATCTTAAAGAGAGACTCGCGATTCCTCTCCCAAAAATTCGTGGTGGAAAGAAGACATGAAACACGAAAGTCCTCTCGGCACAGTACGCCGGTTTCTTCCGCTGCCAACGCAGAAGAGAGGGAGTGCTATTACAGTGGGACTGTTCTCAATTACACAGGATCTATCGCCTCGTTCAGCACCTGCGCGGGGCTGGTAAATATGTACAATACTTAATTTAGTACCACGATTCACTATTGTGAACGCTTGCAAAACGGCATACTTACTTATTTGAATGGAATTATTTGTAACAACTATAGGGCCAAAATAATGCTTCTGACACTTCAAAATGACATCTTACACTAGTCTCCAACGGTATCTTAACAGTTGGAATTAACCTATAGTTAAAGTATTATTTACATCTAATAAACGGCCGGCCTACCTGCAACGCGAGTGTTTAATGGATGTTGAAGATGCGTCTAAAGTAAGGTGGGATGGTATAGTAGCTACATTGAGCCTGTATGAGTGAGGGCAAATCAAGTCCATTTAGTCTCAGGTGTATATTTTGAGAGTATGGGAGGTGAACTCTCCAATGTCTAATGCATTCTTGGACCACCCTGTTTTGTGCAGTCTGGAGGCAGAAGAAGTCGAACTTCCCCGCGAGCCACCGACAACACAGTCATTAGCAACCCCTGAGGTTTTATGGGGGAACTCCTGTGGTTCAAGAGGCTAGCACTCTGTCCCAGTGGTTTGGACTACAGCCACATGTTATTATTTTTTATTTTTTTATTGTTAGCCGTCGCCTCACACACACTGAAACACGCCATGAGAGTTTGACACAGCCACAGCAGTTTAGCTTTTTTTTTTTTTTTTTTTATCTGCCCCCGTTTTTCCAAAAATAGGATACATGAATGAAACATCGGAGATTAACTTTTAAGTGGCGTCGGACCAGTGGTGTTACGTTGGAATTGTTAATGTTTTAGTCAGCCAAAGGCTTTAAAGATATTAGCCTTTTCGCCAACCCGGTGAATTCAACTCCATGAATCTGGACGGGCTTGGTTTTCATTTGAAGGTCGGTGTAGCCTATCTGTGTCTAGCGTTAGCCTATTCTGTATCAGCAATGGTATTGTCTATGCCATATTGGTTTTGTCCTCACAAACGGCATTACAATGTATCACAGAGAAATGCTATACCACAGCCAGATCTCGGACCTAGGATAAACAGACTTGAGAAATACGTATAATCCATCTAGATGTTTGACTCGGATAATTACGGAACTGTTTCCAGACCTGCCCCAGGGCCTCTACCAACTTCCAAAGTCGGAGTCATAATGTTATTCGTATCGTTGTTAATTTATTCCCTGTTATTCCTATCTATGAACATATATTCCTTGTGTAACTGTTTATCTTAAATTCTATTATATATATGTATATGTATATGTATATGTATATGTATATGTATATGTGTATATGTATATAATAGAATTTAAGATAAACAGTTACACAAGGAATATATGTTCATGGATAGGAATAACAGGGAATAAATTAACAACGATACGAATAACATTATGACAGTGTACCTTAACCTATACGTTCACTTCAATGGACAGTCATGGGTTAGTGAGTCACTGGGTCAAGTAAATCTTTTCAATCCCTCAGTAGTTCAAAGTTACCTTGACTGTCCATTGAAGTGAACGTATAGGTTAAGGTACACTACTGTGATTGTATGCCCTGCTCAACCACTAGACGCTAACCGTAACCAATCTGAGCCAATTAGAAAACGGGAAAAGAAAGCCATTTAAATCAACAAGGAAGTTTCTTTTGTGTTTCTTGTGCACAAAAAACGCCAGTGTAAATCAATGTGGAGGCCGATGATCGCTAATCAGGACTCCTCTGAGGGAAGTGTTAATTGCTGTAGCGTCTCAGTGCAAACCAAGCTCAATGTGCAGGTTACACACAGTAGGCTAAGCAGCATGAGGAATTTAACACATTGTCGTCCTCGGCAGACTCGAATACCGTGCCAGATTTTTGTTGAGATTTAAGAATGCGACGAGGTTAAAGTTCAACCTTTCTCTGCACTGAATGAAGAGGTCTGATACGGTTTTCTGTCACGCAGTGGGTCTTCACTGTGTTTCATCACAGACTAACATTTACCCGCCTGTTCAGTGGCATGACAGGGTGGAGGTCTGCATATTGGGATCATACGTTAAATATGATAAATAATTATTCGGCATGTCTATCGGTTGTCAGTAATGTTTGATTGACAAGCGATGTTGATGACGGCTCAAATTGCAGAAAGGACAAAGCTGGTGGAGTGATTCGCTGGCAACAAAGGGTAACAGCCTCGTCACAGCTGTCTCAAATAGCCAGAACTCGTCTAAATCTGAGTGGAAGGAAGACGAGTGAGAAAGAGACATTGGTTGAGGACAATGACCCGGATATCTGACACACTGAAGTGAAACCATTCCCCCCCATGTGTTGTGTTGATCCACAAGGCTGGAAGTGGTCCATGTCTGCCCAAAGTGGGCGGCCATTTTGTGCTAATCAGTCCACTTTTGAAGCAGTGGGCTCCAGTAGCCTGTTTAGTCTGTGCGAGTCATCCAACCTAAATGAACCCAAACCAAATAAGCCTTCACCATGGGCTCTCAGCCCCCCTTCTGTGACCCTAAGGCCTCCTGACCACCCCCCCCCCCCTCCCCCCAGCTCACTCCGTCCTTGGAACATTCCTCCCGAACATCAGGTAATCAGGTTGTTGGAGGGTTCCTCGCAATGTTTTCTCCCCGTCTGGCAGCCAGCCCCGCAGGGAATGGGTGCGTACAGACAATCTGGGGGTTATTGGAGCTGGCAACAAGGGCCGGGTGGGGGGGGGTTCTGGGTGGTGAGCGACGGGGCGTGTGTGTCAGCTGGGCCTTGTTATCTGGACTAACTGACCTGTAATGTAAATCCCCCCCCCCCCCCGGCTGTGGACGTCATGGTTACGCTGGCCCATGTGGCGTGCTCTGAGAAACGCCGCTTCAAGCTCGCGGTGGAAATGGGAAACCCGGCTGGCGTCCAGAACGGCCCGGCCCGAACGTTGCCCCCGGAAAGATGCTCAGGATTGTTTCTGTGGTTGTGTTCCTGCGTCTTTTGTTTACATGGTGACAGCCAATCAGACGGAGATAGCGAGCGGTCCTTTACGACCTGTACCTATCGTATATTGAAAAAGGCGACAGTAGTGTGAGAACAGCCCAGAATGCATCATGGATTTGCTTGCCATTTTTTTCCAGACACAAATCCACTGGCATTCTGAAGCCCAGATAGACAATAGCTTCTCCCCTTCGTCAATTGTGGTTTAACTGAATGATGAACCATTGTCCATGTTTGTGAGCTTATAAGCAACCGTAGACAACTGCAGACTGACAGACCTATAAACAAAAATGTACCCACGACGCACTGCGTTTCTGGTATTACACTATTATATGTATTATTTTTTTTTTTCTACAGATGGGCTTTATTCAGCTAAATCAGGACTTCCTGTACATCGAGCCTGTCAATCAAACCCTAACCATCACAGGACAGGCTCACCGCATTTATAGGAGGAAGCGTTCCGGCCCTGAGGATGGAGGGACGTACAAACAGACGAGCGCCAACTACTGTGGCCTCCTCCCAGGTGGGCCCACGTCATCCTGCACATTCAGATGTTCCCATGGGGACAGGAACCGTGTTAAAGGGATAGTGCATTTGTTTAAGCTTCAGGTTTTTTCCATGTGTTTCTTACTGGATGCGACAAAGAAGATGAACCCAAGAGCATTTAAACGTGATGTTCTCCACCAAGGAACTGGGAATAGTTCTTCATCCGTTTTACTTGAAAGAGCTTTCTTACATCCTGCCTACCACCATGATATATTGTGCCACTGATCTATTAAGATCTAGCCTTTTCTTTAACCCTGTGTTGAATTTATGTAGATTGGATTCCACACTGGGGTATGTCCTTTTGCACGCTATTTTCCGCTGAAGCACATGCCTGACCTTATTGAGAGATCCATGTCTGATTTATATACAGAGAGCGCAAAGAACATTGATGGTGTGTAAAAGTTCTGAGATATCTTAATCCGTGAAAGATGTGAGTGTATAAAAACACTCTCGTCCACAACTCAACATAACCGTCTCTCGGGTTCAATAATTGTTGCCGTGGTTCATAATTCCTAGTTTTAACCTTAAGTAGGTGCAGGTCTATGTCCGTGTGAGTGTTAAGGCTCAAGCTCTCGTGAAGCGGATTGGTACTAAACACCAAGAAGGTTTTCATTATGAGGTCTTACCTATCTGCTTTGCATTTAGGAAATCGACTCCAGCTGAGCTGAGGTGTGTGTGTGTGTGTGTGGACTGTCTGGCTACTACCCGACTTGAAGCGTGTACTGACCAAAATAGTCACACTGTAGCTGACCCGACACTTTCACGTGTGTGACTGTTCAGTTACGGATACCATTTGGTTACAAATAATTACATCTATGCTGTCATTTAACTAGCAACCGATTTGGGAAAACATTCAGCCATTGGATTCTGTCCATTATGTGCAGGTACCATGTATTACTGAGTAGCTGTACTTCCTATGCCCCACCAACTACAAATATATACTGTTAAGACCTAAGGGGCCGGTTTCACAGACACAGATTAAGCCTAGTCTATGACTAAAACAACAAGCTCAATGGAGATCTTTTAGTTCTAGACTAGGCTTAATCCTCGTCCGTAAATACGGCCCAAGGACCCACAAAACATGTATAAGCCACAGATGAAATATTAACGAGCAGTGCACAAGCCTTTATATAATGCTTGTGTAAACAACTGTAACTTTGCTGGGCATATGGAAAGCTGCCCTCATTTATTTACACATTGTGTGCCGTAGCACATTGACATCAGGATCAAGTTTTGGGAGCAGTTGACTGTGTTGCTTGAGGACAGGCCGTTCTCCACCTCGGCTGCTCAGGGGTTTCGTCTGGGACGCTCTAACCTCTAGGCGCATGTTTTGTTTACTTCCAGAAAGACTAAAGAGTAAGAGCAAGAAGCCGTCCGAAGGCAGCCGAGGGAAACGGTACTCGTATAAACTCCTCCCTGAGTACAACGTGGAGACTCTGGTGGTAGCCGACCGGACCGTGGTCGACTACCACGGTTCAGAGGGGGCAAAGCGATTCATCCTGACCATCATGAACATGGTATGTGCGTTGAGTTACGTAGAACCTCATGCAGTACAACATTTATTGGAAACCTGGTGGTTTGAGTCCTCAACGCTGATGTGGTGTTGGGCCAATATATACGTCGTTGTCTGTTCAGACGCGTCGCATACCAGCCACGGCCACTGAGACACATCTAAAGGAGTTGTACTGTTTATTTGGTTAATTGGAGGAACTTCTTTGTTTGCAGGTTTTCAATTTGTTTCAACACAAGAGCCTGGGCATACAGATCAATATCAGATTGACTAAACTTGTGCTGCTTCATGAAACCCCAGTAAGGACCTGCCTGCCGTCTCTACTCCAATTGGACAGTACCTATAGGCCATAGCCTGTACAATAGGCAACCCAAGGTTGTTCTAGTCTTCAACATGCTTAGGCAGTCATTGCGCCTCATGTCAGGTCATAACGCTGAATCTTCGCTCTTTTTTTTCTTCACCTCCTCTCCCCTCACTTTCTTTCTTTTTCCCCCTCCCTTCCTATGCTCCTCCCCCATCCTTTGTCTCCTTTCCTGTCTCAACCCCCCCATCCCCTGGTCTCACCTCTGCCTCTCTTTCTGTCTGTAGTCAGATATGTACATCGGTCACCATGGTGAGAAGATGCTGGAGAGTTTCTGCCGCTGGCAACAGGAAGAGTATGGAAAGAAGAGTGTTATGTCCGACTTTGGACCTCGGTGGAGAGAAGACTTACTCTCCGTGGACACGGCAGTTCTGATTACACGGTACTACAGCTTCTCCACGGCAACGGGCCAGTCCCGGGACAATTATACAATTATATACCCCATACTTTCGTTTGTGCCCACTCGAGGATATACGCTTTTAATCCTGCACCTGTAAAAGAGCTGGATTGACGTGAAAAAACCCTTTGGTAGTTCTAGTTGAAGTGTCGTCCAGTGAGTTAAGAAGCATTTGGTTGTGTCTGAGCAGACAGGATGTCTCTGCACATCAGAAAGGATCCTTCTGCTGTCGTCAGCGGTTGAAATTGGGTAACACTCACCGCATCCGCGCCCCCTCATTCCACGGTACATGTTGAGTGTCTTCTATGACGGTGGCCTGTCATGAACTGTCAGGAGACGCATAATTCATTCCGCTTGTGACGCTGTTTTCGGCACCTTCATGTGTTGCTCAGTTAGAGGGTTTACTCCAGCATGTAGCTTGAGGCAGGCCACATTTGCCCACCCGAGTCATTCTGTGTTTCCAATCCCTCCGTGTCACTAGGCATTAACAGGCAGAAGACTACTTTCACCAAAGTATTTTCTCTCAACGCTGCGGCAGTCGTTTGGTTTAAATTTCAACAAAGCTGTTTATTGGAAGTGCTTAAGTTTGTCCCCTCTCTTTGTGCTAAAAGAGACCCTGTTTCATTTATGTTCCACTACTTTTGACGTGAAAAGTAGGGGTCAAAGGAAGTGCACTATTCCCGACATTAGGCGCCAGTTAGGACTCCATGTCTTGGCCAGCTGAATTATCCGTCTAGTACAGCAGCTCCGATATGAGCTGTCTGGAGGCGGAGTCTGTTTGGAACCTGTTGAGCGTTCTCAGCGCACCAATGTGTGACTCTCCGCTAACAGGTGTTTGATGTTGGCGCAGCTCGAAACCCTGTCGGATAAACGAACAGGATCTGTTCCCGTTGGAGGGTTAGCGTGTTGTTTACACGTTCCCACACGTGTGTGTGCTGCGTGTGTTTGTCGCAGTAGACACATGCGCAAGCACAAACACACACACACACACACACACACTAACTACAAGGGTTTTTCCTGAAAGGACTGAGAACATGAGGAATATCTGCCAAAGGGGAAAGTCATCATTAGGCACTCGTCCTCCTGAGCTTCATTTACAAAATCAAGTCAAAGATTAAAGACACCAGTTCATCCCTAAACAATTTTTCTTCATCTTAATGTGTGCAGCCAAAATAAATCTGAAGGCATGACATTTTGTACGCCAGCCCCTCCACAAGTTTTTCCGTCTGAACTGGAGACATAACTCCAGATTAACCCCCTATAGCCACTTTGAGGATCGATGACGGCTCCCAGATCCCCCACTAATCCCTGGCACTTGGTCCGCTCTGACGCCGGAGGGGCTAAGAAGGCCTTGTAGTTCTCCACTGAGCCATACCAATCGAGTGGGAGAGGGGGTCAGAGCATCAAGGTTGGCTTTACGTGGTGAATGTTAATGTCTTTTTTGCTCTTTTACGTTGCAGGAAGGATTTCTGCGTGCACAAGGATGAGCCGTGTGACACCGTAGGTGAGTGGTGCATCAGTGTGTCATAGTAACCCTAATATCAGGGATGAATTGCCATTGCTGCTGTTAAACATAGTTTATGGAGGTCAAAGTTACACTGAATGAACGTGCCTGTGTTTTGTGACGTTTCTTTAGAACTCGACACGTTTCCCAAATGTCAGCACCAGTCGGTCTAGTTAATAAATCATTGGGGCATTTAGCATTTTTTTTGTTTATTCGTTTAGTCTTGGCGGTTGGCTTTGGTAAGTGTCCAGACCTGTTCCTGCTTCAGGCTGCCCTGATGCAGGATGATGGTTTGTGTTGATGACTTCAGGCAGAGAGCAGACCTTGCGTCTCCAGTTTCCTGGCGAGTGCCGCATACTATGAAGGGAAAGGAGCGCCGCTCAGAACTCCCTATGAGTTGTTCATGGAGGCCGTGACGTGTGGATACGTCACGTCTTGTGCCTCTAGCCTCTGTGGCCGTTGAAAGAGGTTTGCGGTGGATTACCGGAGGTGTTAGACTGATTTCAGAACCGACAGGAGCTGTGAACAGCGAAAGGCTACTTAATACTTAAAGCGAAGCAGTGTATACAATAGTTGACTAGGTTGTGTTTTTTTCACCGACACGCATACACATCTACTCACACACACAGACACACACATACAGAGACACCAATGCTTAGTTAATTGCACACATTGTAGTTGTGTTGTTATGGGGAACTTAACGAGACACACTGCAGGCGGTTCCACTTCCTTGTTGGCTGAGCTCAGTGCAGTGTGCAAGTAAAAGCCTTTGGACCCTTGGGAGAGCGGGGGGGGGAATAACAGACCGCAAAAGAATCTGCCAGGGACCTCCACTGACAACAAAGAAAAGACTTGAGGAAATGAGGTGGTAATCTTGCCGGTGGTGGATGTATACCCGGTTGGGTTGATGTAGATCTCAGGCACTGGTTGCCATGTTTAGGGTCCAGCGGGAGAGTCTTGGTATGAGTGCACGGACAGTCACTGTGGTGGGTGTACTGGGTGTTGGCCTGGGGTCTGCCCTGCTTTAATGACCTCTTGGAGGTGTCAGAGTACTTGACCTCACCCAGTTTGCCCTGCGACCCCACCCTTCTAACAAGGCCTTAGCCGCCATCTATGGAATCTGAGACACACACACACACACACACACAGCAGGTCACAAAGCCACCACTGTGGAGTGGGAGAGAAGTGGAAAGAGTTATAGAGAGGAGTGGCAGCTAGGTAGAGAGGGAGAGGGGGTGTGAAAGATGTTATGAGAGGTAGAGAGGTGTACAGAGATCTGGTGTATCTAAGGAGGGAGGGAGAGGTCAATTCAGGCAAGTTTATCCCCGGTCACACGCCAAGACATTTTGTGCGATTCTTTCTCTGGTTGTCCTGTAGTCGCCAGGATGTGGCCACTGCGGTACCACTGGGTGGGACCCTGGGAGGAAGCATGAAAAACTCTGAGCCAGATCGTGAAGAACCCTCTCAGACGTAGCCCCTGTCTCTCCATCCCTCAGTCTGTACAGGTGTATCGCACATGTGGTTTTGTTGTTAGAACGATTTGGAGATTGATGGTTAACTATAAAAATATCAAGCAAAATAGATTTGGGTGCTCCAAAACGATGAAAGTCCATCCCCAACCCCCCCCACCCCAGGGGGGGGGGGCAGAGGCAGAGTACTTTGTGTGTCTGTGGTGAAATGTAGTGCTTAAGGTACTCTAATGAACACCAAGGCCCTTTCAGTCGAAACTGCACTTCATTTATTTACTTTCGTCCATCAAAGGCTGGATTGTTCTGCCGGGTTCCGTAATGGAAAGCATTACTTCTGGATCCATTTCAACAGGGTGATTAAGCCATCAAAGGTCACAGCGTACGATCCACTACATGAGAAAAAAGACCAAATCCCCTTCATGTTTTCCTCCCGAACCTGATCCTGCGGTAGTAAAAGAGCTGTGGCTGTCATTCCCAGGCCAGAATTCAGGAATACACTCCAGACGTGACATTAGCATGTTGACCTGTAGAGGCAATGTATCTGACTGGGATGGAATGGGGGGTCCTTTTCCCTTCAGCCCCAACCCCAAATGCCAGAACCCTGCCACTTTGATTAGTGATTGGTGTGAAGGGGAGGCTGTGTTGAATTATTGAATCATACCATCTACACTACTGTGGGAATGTATGACAGACCATTTCATAAAGCCTCAGTTAGGAGGTCTTGCCGCAGTTTCAGAGCCTTGTGGAAAGTTTTAAGGCCTTGTTGTAGGCTGAAGGCCTTGCTGTATTCTCAATGCCTCGCTGTAGGCTGAAGGCCTTGCTGTGTTCTCAATGCCTCGCTGTAGGCTGAAGGCCTTGCTGTGTTCTCAATGCCTCGCTGTAGGCTGAAGGCCTTGCTGTGTTCTCAATGCCTCGCTGTAGGCTGAAGGCCTTGCTGTGTTCTCAATGCCTCGCTGTAGGCTGAAGGCCTTGCT